>JANJGK010000050.1:4885999-4902940 GCA_039081455.1 Macrobrachium rosenbergii
TATATATATATATATATATATATATATATATATATATATATATATATATATATATATATATATATATATATTATATATATATATATATATATATATATATATATATATATTTATATATATACTGTATATATATAACCATCTCATATAGCAACCTAAATGCTTAGCAATCCTGTTCGCTACTGTAAAATAATTTCCTTAATTTCTAAGTAGCAAAAACTCCCTCTACAGTAAAAGGATTCCGGTCAGCTATATATATATATATATATATATATATATATATATATATATATATATATATATATATAATATATATATATATATATATATATACACACACATAAATATACATATATTTCATCAATACTAGAACTGATAATGTTTCGCCTCTTCATTCATCAAAAGATAGCATATATGTCTTTTTGACATCAGCTGCCTCTTAGGTGAATATAAAAACTAGGTATAAAAAGCTTTTATTTCTTTTAACGAATATGTTCAGGTCACTTTGTTTCAGAAACTATATATTCATTCAGACTTTTCAGAAATTTCAGTTAATTTTAGTTGAATTTGATACCCTTTGTCACCATAACTGGGTTTCTCATTCAAAACAATGGTATTTATCTAAATGAGTATTTATCAAACCAATTTTTGTGTTATTTAGTTGTTCGTAATATTAACGAAATATTATAGTTATTCTGTTTTTGAATTGACGTAATCGATAATTCCTCTCTCTCTCTCAATATGATGAATTGGCAGGAAGGGAACTTGGTTTGCTGATCGTGGAGATAAATTGCAACATCGACCAAAAAGATGTGAAATCATTCACAGACATATTGAAAGGATACGATCCTACAAACTGGAGCAAATCTGTAGAAAATATAATGAAAATAATAGAAGGGATACCAATGAAAGTTCAAGTTATCAAAAGACTTATAAAGAAAATCTACAAAAATCAACACATTCCATCAAAGAAAATAAGTACGGTGGAATTAGTGAATATATTGATTGATGCAATAGGCAAACGGATGCCTAAAGCATGTAAACTATGTAGAGTGTGGTATAGCATTGTAAATCCACAAAACCTGATTAGGAAATGCTATGTTTGCCACGTACCGACACACCCTTCATGTGCTGAAGTTGAGCAAAATAGAAATAAGGACACAAAAATATTTTGCTCAACATGTCTAGTATGGATAGACAAGGTCATTAAATCAAGACTTAATGTACAGATTGTGGAGGATGAAGAAGATGAAGAGGATGAAGAAGAGGAAGAAGAGGAAAATAGAAAAGAAGAAAATAAGACTGAAGAGAGGGAAAAAATTAATGAAAACAAAGAACAGGATAATAGTATGGATGCAGAGAAACTCATAGATTCTACATATGAGGCAATACAGCAACATACCTATGAAGAAATAAATTATGACATGATAAATCAAAATAAAATCCCAAAGAGGTTGTACCCGGATCTCCATACTGATGGGAAAGAACAAGAAAAAAAAAAAAAGAAAGACACAGTATGCACCCTTTTGAAAAGAGGGAATTGCAGGTTTGGTGAAAGATGTTATTACAAACATCCCAAGATATGTCACAATTATGAGATATATGGCAAATGTGCATATCTAGATGGCTATGAAGAGGAATGCAACGATCTACATCCAAAAATATGTAGAAAATGGAAAGAAGGAAATGGATGTAGGTTTAATAAGAAATGTAGGTACATGCATCCTGTAGCCATGAAAAACCAAAATCAAAATCAAATACATATAAAAAATCAAGGTAAAAATGAAACAAATAAAGAAAAGAACAAAGATCATGTGATGAAGGCAAAAAACAAGCCAACAACACATTATGAAATGTCAGCACCACGATATGAGCCATCAGCACCTAGATATAGCACAAGGAACAAGCAATGTATCTATGATGCTAAGGGATGGTGCAGATATGGAGATAAGTGCAGGTTTATGCACAAAGTGAATAAATATGAAGCTGGAAGAACAAGTATAATGGAAAAGTTGGATTTTTTTAATGTACGAATTTCTGGAAATGAAAAAAAGATCAACATATCAGAACAGGAAAGAGACATGGGAAAATCCTTATTATTACCCATATTAGATAATGGAGATAATACGCAAACCATCATAGTGATGAACGCGCAGGGTTTAGTTTCGAGTAACTCAAAAAGAAAGATAGAGTTCTTAGAAGAACTAACCCAAAATGAAAAAATAGAAATATTGAATATAAGTGAAACCTGGTATTCCCAAGAGACTGGTAATGATGACCAGATAAAGGGTTTCCAAACTTATAGATCAGATAGAAAAAATAGAAATCAAGGGGGAACCGCGATATATGGGAGAGATGCCAATCAAGGAAAAATCTGTGAGAAATATAGTAACACAGAATGTGAATTAATAGCGGTAGAATTTGAATCTGAAAAATTAGTGAACATTGTAATATATAGACCCCCTAATACTAAAGAGTTTGACATAATAATTGAAAAATTGGATGAAATATGTAGAAATCACAAGGACTGGACTATACTCCTAACCGGAGACTTTAACTTTCCTTTTGTAGAATGGAAAGAACGAATAGGAGACTGTGGTTGTATTTATACATATAAAAAAGAGAGCAATAGTAGTGCAGAAGATAAGAGGCAATTTGAAAAGCTATTAGATATGCTACTAGAACATAACATTCAGCAAATAAATCACCTACCAACAAGAAAGGATAATATTTTAGATCTAGTATTTGTGAATGAGGTGAACTATGTTAAAGAAATAATAGTATATAACACGAGTATTTCGGACCATAATGTCATAGAACTAACAGTCCGTTCCAGAACATATGAAAACAGAGAAAAGCAAGAAACGAAAAAATGGGAAGGATATGGAAAATACAATTTCTATAGTAAGAATATAAATTGGTCAAAAATAAATGAAGAATTAAACAAAGAATGGGAAAATATATTTGTAAGTGATGATATACAGGTAAATACCGATATATTATATAAAATATTAGAGGAAATAGTGGAAAAATATATACCGAAGAAAAAAAGTAATCATCTGACACGAATTCCAAGAGACAGAAGGATCTTGTTCCAGAAAATTAGAAAGTGGAAAAAAGCTCTTGCAAAAGAAAAGAATGCATGGAAAGTGATGGAACTAAAAAGTAAGATAGAAAATGCAGAACAAAAGATTATACAATCAAAAGAAAATGAAAAAGGAAACCTACAAGAAATGACACTACAAAATATCAAGCAAAACCCTAAAATTTTTTATTCATATGCAAAAAAGATGAATAAAATAAGAGTAGAAATAGGCCCTCTAAGAATTGAAGGGCGATTAACGAATGAAAAAAAAGAAATATGTAACATATTAGCAGAAAGATATAAGAGTGAATTTACACCTAGAATTGAAAATGAAGATAATGATACAGAAATAAGAGATGAAAATACTGAATACTTATCAGATATAGATATTACAGAAGCCGATATTGTGCAGGCTATTAATGAAATTAAAAATGGATCAGCAGCAGGACCAGATGGAGTACCTGTCATATTGTTAAAGAAAGTGGTTCATTCAATCGCAAAGCCGCTAGCAATATTATTAAGACAAAGTATAGATACAGGCAAGATTTATGATGAGCATAAATTAGCATATATTACTCCTACTTTCAAAAGTGGTTCAAGACTAGAGGCAAGTAATTATAGGCCTGTGAGTCTGACATCTCATATTATGAAAGTATATGAAAGGGTAATAAAAAAAAATATAATGAAACATTTAATGAAAAATAGATTGTTCAATATAGGACAACATGGTTTTGTACCCGGAAAAAGTACACAAACCCAACTGTTAGTCCACCATGAAAGCATATATAAAAATATGATAAATGAAAAAGATACAGATGTGGTTTACCTAGACTTTGCAAAAGCTTTTGACAAGGTAGATCATAATATATTAGCAAAAAAAATTAGAAAACATAACATTGTTGACAAAGTAGGAAGATGGATAAAAGAATTTTTGCAAAACAGAAAACAGATAGTGATTGCAAACGATGAGAAATCGGATGAAGCTACGGTAATATCCGGTGTACCACAGGGTACGGTGTTAGCTGCATTGCTGTTTGTGATTATGATTGCAGACATAGACAGTAATGTTAAGGACTCAGTAGTAAGAAGTTTCGCAGATGACACAAGAATAAGTAGAGAAATTGCTTGTGATGAAGATAGGAACTCGCTACAAAGAGACCTAAATAAAATATATAAATGGGCAGAGATAAATAGGATGGTATTTAACTCTGATAAATTTGAATCAATGAACTATGGTGATAAAGTAGGAATGCTATATGCATATAAAGGACCTAATAATGAGACAATCACAAACAAGGAAGCAGTTAAAGACCTTGGTGTGATGTTGAATAGGAATATGTTATGCAATGATCAAATAGCAATTCTATTGGCAAAATGCAAAGCAAAAATGGGAATGTTGTTCCGGCACTTCAAAACAAGAAAAGCTGAACACATGATTATGCTTTATAAAACGTACGTACGTAGTACACTTGAATATTGCAATATAATATGGTACCCACACTACCAAAAGGATATTGCACAAATAGAGAGTGTACAAAGGTCATTTACAGCTAGAATAGAAGAAGTTAAGGACTTGACTACTGGGAAAGACTACAATTCTTAAATTTATATAGTCTTGAAAGGAGAAGAGAACGCTACATGGTAATTCAAGCATGGAAACAGATAGAAGGAATTACCGAAAATATCATGGAACTAAAATTATCAAAAAGAGCAAGCAGAGGTAGATTAATAGTGCCAAAAACTATACCAGGAAAATTAAGGAAAGCACACAGGACATTAATCCACCACGCACCAGCATCGATAATGCAGCGTCTATTCAGTGCGCTACCATCTCATCTGAGGAACATAACAGGAGTGAGCGTAGATGTGTTTAAGAATAAGCTCGACAAATATCTAAGATGCATCCCAGACCATCCAAGACTGGAAGATGCAAAATATACCGGAAGATGCGTTAGCAACTCTCTGGTAGACATCAAAGGCGCCTCACACTGAGGGACCTGGGGCAACCCGAACGAATTGTAAGGTCTGTAAGGTCTGTAAGGTCTCTCTCTCTCTCTCTCTCTCTCTCTCTCTCTCTCTCTCTCTCTCTCTCTCTCTCTCTCTGTCACGTCTGTTATTCAATTGTTGACAATATTAATGAAATCTTATAGTTATTCGGCTTTTGAATTGACGTAATTTATAACTCAGCTCTCTCTCTCTCTCTCTCTCTCTCTCTCTCTCTCTCATCTTTTATACCCGGAGGACATTCTTTTTATCTGTCTTCCACCTCGTTGCACAGAAAAACTCGCACATATCTAGTCCAAATATTCAGTTTGGCTTGTAAATGGTAATATGCAATTTTGTATACACAAGGAATTAATTGTTACAATTGTTAAGAACTCAGTTTTTGAATGCTGATGTCTCATTCTACATGATTCAGACAAGAGAGAGAGAGAGAGAGAGAGAGGGGAACTTAACTAGATAATTAATCTATTATTTTGGAGAAGCGTATCACTATAGCATTTAGCTATTTTAATGGCATTATTAAAGCATAAATAAGACTGGAATTGTTTTTGGAAAATGGTGATTAAAGTATATATATATCTGTTTGAATGAAATATTAGAATTCCATAATGTTACATATTGCGAGATGGAATTTACATTATTTAAAAAGAAAGGATAGAAAACTACTGAACGTGAATTGAGAATAAATGAATTAATGTAAAGAGAAATGTCATTATGATTGTTAGAGATTTATGTGACATGAAAAACAGAAAGTTCAGGAATAAAGTGTAAGGGGAAATTCAGATGATTAAAGGAGCGAATATGAACACTGAGAGAGAGAGAGAGAGAGAGAGAGAGAGAGAGAGAGAGAGAGAGAGAGAGAGAGAGAGAGAGAGAGGGCGGTGGGGCTTGTATACAAAAAAAGAAGACTGGGGAGGAGGAGCAGATAGCGAAGCAGGGTCGGGTCACTTTTTGGGGTTGGAGGGGGCGATGGTCATCTGTCAAAAAATGCCAGAAAAGAACGGACGGTCTGTTTAGTAAATGATTTCATGGAATAATCCCATAAAATCTTTCTTAATTTAGATAGTTTTGTTATTGATGGTGAAAGAGATACAAACAGGCGCAGACACAGACACACACACACACACACACACACACATATATATATATATATATATATATATATATATATATATATATATATATATATATATATATATATATATATATATATATACACATACATACACACACACACACACACACACACACACATATATATATATATATATATATATATATATATATATATATATATATATATATATATATATATATATATATATATATATATATATATATATATATATATATATATATATATATATATATATCCAGAAATATCACACAAATAATCTCGTTTAACATCTTAGTAATTTACACCCTGGCCTTCTTTCTTCCCCTCAATATTGAAATTCCTCCTCTCTCCCCCACCCCTTCTCTCTCTCTCTCTCTCTTAACAAAATATAAACGGGAAAAGTAGGATATGTTTAGTGGAACCTGTCTGGAAGTCTGGAAGTCTGGAGCTCTGCCAGTGTCTTCGAGACGAAGGAAAATGAAAATGTCTGTTTTTTACACCAAGAAACTTTGGCAAATCCAGAATTTATTTTCGAAACGACAAGACGCAAAAATCATCTAATCTTACTCACATTTTTCATTATGTCCTTGTTTTGGAAAATTCGGAAATTGAAGTAATAATTTTTCAGAACTTTTTCATCACTCTTACCGATGGAAATCATTTGCCTTTTGTTGATTTTATTATTATTATTATTATTATTATTATTATTATTATTATTATTATTATTATTATTATTATTATTATTATTATTATTCAAGCATACTACTGGAAGAAACATAATTATTCTGTTCATCTAAGAAATGTTTTGGTAAATATAGGGAAGAGAATTAATAATTTGTAAATATAGGGAAGATAATTAATAATGTAAATAACAAAGTCCCTTTTTTTCAAATACTGAATCAGCTCGAAATTGTTTTCAATTAACTAAAGTAAAGGCAAGAGGGGAAATTTTGAGTCGTATGATACGGTAATTGAAACTATGATGATAATTGGTTGTTAACAGTAGTGATATTTAAAGTAAATAATTCAGATACTTTTGCTGAGGAAGTTTATTTGTTTTTATAGTTATTTTTCTGAAAGAATGAACACTTGAGGGTGCAATAACTGGAAGAAAATTAATATAAAAGGAGAATAGAAAAATAAAATGGATAATAAAATGGATATTATAAAACAAAAGAGAGTGATGGAAGTTAAAATCGATTCTCAAGATGTCATCACAACACCAAAGAGATTCACAGGTCACAAAGATGTGACAGAGTATCATATTAAATGTGATAATCATACTAAAATGAACAATGTGACATCAAACCGTCTCCTTTTTGGATTGAATTTAAAAAAAAATATATATCAATAAAGGTGTAGGCCAGATGAGGAAGGGAGAAATGAGATACTTACCATTCACTTAGCCCTTATAATTACTTTTTCATTATTTTGTTTTCCCAAGTAGTACGATACTTGACATATCTGCTTTCATAGACTTCATTTTGCAAACGAGTTCTTTGATATTCAAGACATATGTAAATATACCTATTGTATATAATTGTATTGATCATAAAAAACTGCCTATTGATGTAGTTCATCATCCTAGGATTTGCTAATCATGAAAATGTTAAATTAAAAACCTTTTTTTATATTAGGTCATGAAGTCATAGGAACTGACAAAACTGAAAAAGTTGTCATAAATTATTATGAAAGCATAATATCTTAATTAACAATTATAAATAATTTCGAGGTTCAGAAAATTCTTGTAATGAGAATATGTAGTTTCATCATAACATGGAAAAACATAACAATAGTTACCGCCAGAAAACGTAAAGTTTTTCATTCAAATCCTTAGATAATTTATAAGGTTAAGAGTTAAAATCCACTTTTTCCACAAAACTTGTTATAATCTGAGGTCGAAATTCTTGTATGAAATATATTGCGTATGAAATTAGAGATTTTTTCTGCAAGAATGATTCTTCCCTCGTTACCGGATTATGCTTCGGAGAATATTAGAGGCAGTTGTTTTCATTCTTCATATCTTGAACATAATAAACATTTTCTCAAAATTTTTATCATGCAATTTATTGTTTGTTTTAACTTCACTCAAGGTTTTTCTAACTAGTTTTCAGAGCCGCTGAACATTCAATCAATTTACCTATAAAAACCTAAAAGAAAAGGCGTCTTGTGTTGAGTGAGCGAAACGAAAAGAAAAAAATAATAAATAGGCGAGAACTCTGCTCATTAAATATCTAAATATGAAGCGAAAATGCTTGGGAAATATACGAAGAGCAAAAGAAATATATGATAGATGGAGGAATCTCTCTCATGAAAAGCTTCTCTTGTCTCAGGGTCTGAAAAGGTATTCTCATTTTTTCCTAAGAAGAATTTAGAATATTCCAAGTTTGTCTTTCTTTTTTTTTTTTTGAGCAACCTGAATCATGTTGGTATTTTTGCGTTATTTCTCCGAAGAAAAGGTTTTTCACTGGAAGAAAGAGGAAATGGCATGAAAAATTCATTTTACGCTGGAGAGTAAAATAACTCTTAAGGAAAGACTTAAGTATTTGATAGTTATGTAATGAAAATATCCGATAATGGTTGCAGACTTATAATGAGAATCATTTGTTAAAGAGAGAACTTATCAGAAAACATTTCTTTTTGTAACAGAAATTACAAAATAATACAGTGAATAATGATTGGTTTCCAACTAATTATACACATTGCATTATCTGAGTTATTGCAATGAGTTAAATTGACGGTAGATGTTTTTGATTTCGAAAAAACATCCAAAGCATACATATCTGAAAATAAAATATATTTTACTTAAGAGAAATCAATTTTCCATAACATAATCCCTTTGAACACACACGGGTATGTATGTATATATATATATATATATATATATATATATATATATATATATATATATATATATATATATATATATATATATATATATATATATATATATATATATATATATATATATATATATATATATATATATATATATATATGTATATATATATATATATATATATATATATATATATATATATATATATATATATATATATATATATATATATATATATATATATATATATATATATATATATATATATATATATGTGTGTGTGTGTGTGTGTGTATGCATATACGTGCGTGTGTGTTCGTGTGTAAGCAATCCTAAATAAGAAATATTATTTACAAAATCTCCCAAGTTCTCCTTTTCTCAAGATAAGCCCTTTAATGCCATAATAATTTTCATCTTAATAACCTCATCTGCGCCATTTCTTTGCAAATGAAGATCTATATCTGTCTGTCTGTCTCTTACCCATAACAAAACGTACCTTCTCCAAAAGATTTATAATTTTTCTTTTCTGTCGTTGTCTTCTCTCTATTGTATCCCGTTCTGACCTGAGCATGTTTGTGTATGTGTGCATGTTTTCTCAGTGCATGTAGGGACGATATGAGGCAGGGTTGAGGAAGGAGAGGAAAGTGTGGGAGGGATCGAGTCTCTGAGGAGAAGCAATATTTCACAGTGGGCTGAGTTTGATGCCGTCCGGTCTTCCTCCCCTTCCACTGCAAGTGATGGGTCCTCGTCGCAA
This sequence comes from Macrobrachium rosenbergii, assembly GCA_039081455.1. Classification (NCBI taxonomy): domain Eukaryota; kingdom Metazoa; phylum Arthropoda; class Malacostraca; order Decapoda; family Palaemonidae; genus Macrobrachium; species Macrobrachium rosenbergii. Next base: position 4,895,796 of record JANJGK010000050.1, read on the forward strand.
CCCCTTGGATCCCTGGGTCGTGGAAAAGATTCTTTTCGGTGCATTTCAGACAGAGGGCAGCAGCGACATGACCTTGTTTGCTCTTATGCGTAACTGATTCGTCACTTTGGGTTAAGTAATTATTGTCTCTTTGAAGACTGTTTCAACATCAGAGATTATTTGATATCACAGGGATTTTTTTTATTATATTTTTATAAAGGGATTCATAATAATTAGTTGGTAATTCATTTGGGAAACTAAACTAGAGAATTTCCACTAATCTATTTTATTTACTTTCTTCATATAGAAAAATGGTTTTGTTTTAATGTCTTTTTTATACAGGGATTTATAATTCGTGTTTGGTAATTCATTTGGGAAAATAGTCTAGAGAGTTTCCATGCATATGATTTTATTTTATTTACTATATTATTATAGCAATCGTCAACATTATCACTGATTGTGCGACTGTACTTTAAATATTAACTACGGTTCATCGATAACTGCAGTTTATTTGGGCAAATATTTCCATAACAATGATTGAATTTGGACTTCAACCACTTTAAAAAATAAGACTTAAGAAGTTCGTTTCATAATATTTTATCTATAACATCAGTAAAGTTCTAGTATATACATATTGTATTCCATAAACAACATTCTTGAAAATATATCAAGAGGGGAGCACACATTACATTAAAAAAAAAGAGGGTGATTTTATTTGGTATGGCTCAGAGATGAAGTGCAAAGAATGTCGTAGCTCTTATGTGCCAGGAATGCTGGGGGACGTGTGAAAGAGTAGAACTGAGAGGAGAATTGATTGCTCCCGGTTGAGAATAGGTGGGGAAAAGTGTTGATATTGAGTGTGTAGATCTACGAATGTGGAAGAGTGAGGCTGGAAGTAGATATGGCAAGGAGAATGGGAACCAAAGCAAACTATATAGAGAGTACGAGAAAGATTTAAACGACGAGCGATAAAAGGAGATGTGGTAAAACTCGTACATTCTGAGTATTCCTGAGAATGAAATGTTCTTATCTATTTATTTACTAATTTCTCAATTTATTTTCGCTCTTTCCTAATAACTGATTTCTTCGTTCTGTATTTCCTATTACCTTCTGTTACTTCTTTCAAATGAACGCCATATTCTTTGGAAGGTTGAAATCCAAGCCGATGGCCCCTGTGGGCTTGTTCCATATGACCATCATTCATCTTCTGAATAATTTTGATAATAATTCTGATCGGTTTTTTTCTTAGTGCAGCTCTTTTGTTTTCAAAGAGTAAAGTCAGAACAGAATTACGATTAAAAGTAAACACTAAAGTACGAAATGGAAAAGTTAATAGAAGTGCAAAGTAAATAATAACGAGAGATGAATTAAGGTATCAAATAAACTTCGATTTAAAAAAAAATCGTGAAAGATTGATCGTGGAAAAGTTTCCCTAAGAGTGAAATAAACCACATACATTTTACATCCACTTACAAGTAACTTCACCAGAGAAAAACGTATTGGGATATAAGTATGACAGGAATACGAATGATGTATAAATTATGTATAAGCCCAGAGGTCTGGGCCATACGTGCTAAGCATTCTTTTTCTTCCATTTGATGTTGACCTTTGATGAATGTTGCAGATGGGTTTTAGGTATTTGTTTTATTTCCTTTAGTAAAAAAAAATATTTATATGTTTACTAAAAGAGGGGCACTCGAAAAAGGCAGATACCTGGTTTTAAAAATGACCTTTGATGAATTTTTAAAATGGTTTTAAAGTTTTTGCTACTACTTTCTGGAGGGAAAAATAGTTCCTTTATTCATCAAAAGAAATGGACTTGTATATCGGAGGTACTTTGGAGTGAACAGTGAATGTGTCTAAAATATCCCAGCGTTTTTCATACATGCAAGCTGTGTACGTGAGAGAGAGAGAGAGAGAGAGAGAGAGAGAGAGAGAGAGAGAGAGAGAGAGAGAGAGAGAGAGAGAGAGAGAGAGAGAGAGAGAGAGAGAGAGAGACAGACAGACAGACAGACAGACGGACAGACAGACAGACAGAGAGACAGACAGACAGTGTGGGTGAGTACGGCCGTCAAATGCCTTTATGTATGTATGTATGTATATATATATATATATATATATATATATATATATATATATATATATATATATATATATATATATATATGTGTGTGTGTGTGTGTGTGTGTGTGTGTGTGTGTGTATGTATGTATGTATGTATGTAAGTATGTGTGTGTATATACATACATACGCATATAAATGCACATACATGTATATATGTATGTATTTATAATATTCGATAAACAGATATAATCTTCAAGAAAACAATAGAGTACAACTTTCCCTTCATGATTAAAATACGTATGGAACGGAGGACTTATCTATGGGTCACTGACTTCCAAAGAGAGGATCAATATACTGATTTTTTTTAGAAAAGAAGACTCAACGTTTTAGCTTTCGCTCCTCTGACTTTCTGAAAAGAAAATCTAGGTTTAGATATGGATGTTTTGTTGTTTTTGTTAAGCAAGGTTATGTATAATAGTCTTTCGAATACGGCTTAATATTTATGTATATAAGTAAGATTTCAAAATGTATCATTGAATTACGGTAAACCAACATTAGTTTATATAAATTAATGTCAGTCAGTGTTCTGTAATGTATTTTTTCTTTGGTAATGAACGTATTTGGCGTGTTTATACATATTTTCATGCTTTTTAGTACTTTCTATTTTTCTCTTTCAGAGGACGTAGACTGTAATGTTGTATTATATATTATTTTTATTCGAAATTATTCTTACAGTGTTGTTTATGCTACATTTAATCTTATGGGATAATATGATTTTTTACACACGCTATTTTTTTACGAAGACTGAAATTATTATAACTATGTTTACTGCATTTTATTAAAATTCCCAAAGCAATTTGCATGATTAATGAACAAAAATCAAACCTTCGCGTTAAGTTCTCGTACAGTACGTCGCTTTTTTAGGGAAATAATTTATATTTTAATATTACTTTCTATCTGTTTTATCGTTTATTCTTTATTTACATCGTTTTACAAAAGTAATGTTGAAATGCTTTTGATTAAAGAAATTATAAATGTCAAGCTGTTTGGATACATATACTCTTAGATATGTGTTGATATATGCACAATTACATAAGCACTGTAAATGCGGAGAGAGAGAGAGAGAGAGAGAGAGAGAGAGAGAGAGAGAGAGAGAGAGAGAGAGAGAGAGAGAGAGAGAGAGAGAGAGTTCTCTCAAAGCCACAAACTAGGAGTTAACATTTTGATCCAAATTTGGCAGTTACACAGTATAGTCAGAAATTAATTTCTGACTTACTCTTTCAAAAGTAAATTATTTTGTAAATCCGGCCAAAACTGCTAAATGTGCTTTTGCATTTGAATGAAATGCAACTCACTGGAGCAATAAACCTACTATTAAAAGTGACCACAGGTGCAATAGCTTCAACCGAGCCACACTGATATTATTTCAGCGGGCCCACCCCCCTTCCACCCTCACCCCCGTTTTGGCATTCATAATGACGGTTAGGTTATATAATAATGTCTATTCTGAAAGAAAAAATGGTTTGCATTTTTCTATTCATATGAACAAAAGATGCACAAAAGATACACCAGATTTACGGAGGCATTGTAATAGTATAGGTTTGGGTAGATAACATTCGTATATTTTCAAGATTTAATAACATGTACCTAGGTTTTATTTACACGTTATTTAATTCTTTGTAAAATACATATTGAAATATTGACAATGAATTATTAGCTGTTCAGAAATTACATCACCTTAACTTACTGACAACGTTTTTATTCAACTTTAATTTTTGTAATTAAAAGTTATGTTAAGTATTTTTTTCAATGACATACTTTTTTACTGTAATATTCAGTGCTGTCCACTACCTCCCATTGATATATCACACAACTCCACCTTTCCTTTATCTTTGAAAATGAGCGCGAGGTCTGTGGCTGTGTGCGCGTTTCTGTGTGTGTGTGTACATGCAATTGATAAAAATTCCAATTGGCAAAGAATATTTACTCTTACAAATTGAAATAAGCTCTTCGCCCTTCAATACTAAGAGTACCATGGTGAAAATTGCATGAATGAACACTGCAACGGCAAAAAAATTCATTTACAATAGTGCATTTTTGTAAATGTAACTAGAAGAGAGAGAGAGAGAGAGAGAGAGAGAGAGAGAGAGAGAGAGAGAGAGAGAGAGAGAGAGAGGTGTTCCATCACAGCTGTGGGTCCTAACGTAATTAGCGAGAGGTAAAATACCACCAATCCCTCTATTCCCAGCTACGAAGATCCCGAATCCATCTACGATATTATCACTGAACATAATTTGTTATCATTAATAGATATAGACATTAAAATCGTCGTTTTTCATAATAACCATTAAGCATATTTTTACTTCAATAATCATTCATTTTGAAGGTACTGATTCCATTTCGTATAATCCTCTAATTAAGATAGTTAAGAGATGATTTTTTTCTGAAATTGGATTTTGGGTTTGGCTGTTTCCATGGTTATTTAAATAAAACTTTGAATAACTTTTGCTCTAATGCAAATGCATAAGTCACATGACAGAAGGTCCATATAAATTTAATAAATAATGTCTTGAAATCAGAGTAGAAATTTTTATTTTTTTTATTTTAATATTCTCAACCGATAATATGGAAATTTGTATTGGTATACTTTGCCAAAATTGATCAAGGGAATGGAAATACTATAAATAACATTGGAAAATTCAATTTTATATTATCCCCAGGTTATAAGTTATAATAAGTGTTATTAGACGCATATCAGTAACAACAAGTAACGGTTCCATTTCAGAGATATTCTGAATTTATATATTTCAATAAGAATATTAAGATGTGTATATATTAAAATTTAATGTAAGAACATTGCTTTTGCACTCACATATGTTGTGATTCCTTTGACATTTTCTCATTAAAATCATTCTAGATTACATTAAACATGAATTTACTGTATTTTTGAAATATACTCTAATAAGGATCGCAAGGGCTCTTGAGTTTCTTCATCTTTGATTATCATTTCGATTGAATGAACCCTGTATGTCTCTTTTTCTTTTTATTGTTGTTTTGTCTAGGTTAAATGGACAAGGCTTAGTTAAATAAGGATATAATTGTTGTCTGTCATTTGCTTTGTATTTAAAATAAAATTCTGTTCCAAACTCTCTAGTAAAAGCTTGGAAATAAAGAACTATTTGTCCAAATTTTTTCCCTTAAGTCCAAACTAAATTTATACTGAATAATTCTACTACAGGTTTCACCATCTCTCATTTCCTTTGGCCTCTTTCACCAAGCCAAGTTCTCTGTAAAACAGGAGAGGAACTGCAACTCTTAATCAAAGCTATGAAACCATTACCTCGACCCACTGTCGCCGCGTTTTTCCTGGAACCTAATTAGGGACGCAGGCTCAGACTGCAAGTGACCTGCAGTTAAATAACCAAAGACGAGGGATCTGTTGCAATAGAAGTGCTGAACAAATAGTCCAGGATTCCAGCTCCTGCTGGTTTCCTTGAGATTAACAAAACTGGGCTGCCTAGTGTTTGCTGGTTCGACTCTGTTTCGGTAGCAATGTAAAAAAGAAGATTGCTGTAATTGTTGTGGTTTCTGTGTGATTATTCATCAAGTGATGTTACAGAACAGGAATCTAAAGATGAGAAAAATAAAAACTTTATGAAAAATAAGTTAAGAAATACAAAATCTTTGGAAAAAATACAAACGATTTTCGAAGTAAATTAAATAAATGCACACAACTATGATGTTTGTATTTTATTAAACGGTATTTAAAACTTGAATGTGTATATAAAAATGTCGTTAATTAATGAAAAACTCTTCCAGATATTTTCTTTCTAACAAGGAAAAAAGCTTACTATGGTAATATAAATTCATTATGTTTCAACCCTTGGACTAGAGCTTGCTAGCCTATCAGGACATATTTTTTCAGAGGGCGATCAAAGTACAAAGCAGCTTAAAATTTTGACACATTCTAACATTTCTAGGCTTCCGAGGAGCAATAAAGTTTATGTATTTCCCACATATACAAATAATGATAGAGTTTTGTATCTTCTCTAAGTTATTTCATGAAGTATTTATCTTTTTCCTCACTCGTACAGGGAAACTCATATGATCATACCGAACTCACCTGAGACAGGAACCTTGATTGCATGCAGGAAAGACTTTGCTAACCTTGCAAATCGGAAACAGACCTTAAGGCATGGAAGGAGGAGTTTAATGCAATGGAAAATACAAAACAATTTAATTTCCGTCTTTGCTTGGTAATTTCTCAACGTCAAACTGCCGTGTGGGTAAAGAAGTGGTCTGGTGGAATATGTATAAAGGGGTATATATTTGCTTTGCATAATCCGGGATTAGGCCAGGCTGCTTGTATTCAGTGTTTTTACTCCAGAGCTGGAGACAACAGGAGCGTTATTTGAATAGCCTTTCATATATTATAGGAGCAATGGTAAATTCTGCATATTGGTTCCGTCTATACTTTTCTTAGTCAATGGGTCTTGAAATTTCTCTTTGAATTTCATATATATATATATATATATATATATATATATATATATATATATATATATATATATATATATATATATATATATATATATATATATATATATATATAATGCTATCTTATTTTATTTTTTATTGAATTCATTCTCTTACCTTAGAGAGACTGAATTTTCTCTCACTTATTTGTGATATAGCAATTGTAGTTTCCTGAATATATATTAGTAAAAACCTCACATAATACCAGACTTGCATAGCCTTGCTTCAGTTTTTGTGTTGTTTTGAAAACTCATTACTTCCTTAATTTATCAGCAGCTTTCAAAACAACTTAGTTGTAAGTCTCCTTATACTGTGCCATTACTCGTCTTCACACCCCAGAGTTAATTACAGAGAAAATCCCGACTACCATGAGCAACTTTCCATTATATCTCTTTGGTATAAAATTTTACTGCCTATCGTAAACCTGGTAATTCATTTGACTTGGTCCGTGGATGTCGAAATTGATGATATTGTTAATGAATATTTTCCTCTCTATGTCATCTCAATTTTATGTAACGTTTGCACTGTAATCCATAGGTATTCTGATATAAGGATGTAATTTAAAC
>JANJGK010000050.1:4903040-4910540 GCA_039081455.1 Macrobrachium rosenbergii
AAAAACATTTTCTTATAATAGGTCATGAAGTAATAAAAGAAATTGACAAAACTGAAAAAGTTGTCATAAATTATTATGAAAGTATATTATTTTATAATTAACAATTATGAATAATTTCGTGGTTCAGAAAAATCTTGCAATGAAATATGTAGTTTTATCGTAACATGGAAAAACATAACAATAATTAGCGCCAGAAAATGTAAAGTTTTTCTTTCAAATCCTGAGCATAATTTATAAGGTTAAGAGTTAAAATCCACTTTTTCCACAAAACTTGTTATAATCTGAGGTCGAAATTCTTGTATGAAATATATTGCGTATGAAATTAGAGCTTATTTCTGCAAGACTGATTCTTCCCTCGTTACCAGATTATGCTTCGGAGAATATTAGAGGCATTTGTTTTCATTCTTCATATCTTGAACATGCTAAACATTTTCTCAAAATTTTTATCATGCAGTTTATTGTTTGTTTTTACTTCACTCAAGGTTTTTCTAACTAGTTTTCAGAGCGGGCTGAACTTTCAATCAATTTACCTATAAAAACCTAGAAGAAAAGGCGTTTTGTGTTGAGTGAGCGAAACGAAAAGGAAAAATAATAAATAGACGAGAACTCTGCTCATCAAATATCTAAATATGAAGCGAAAATGCTTGCGAAATATACGAAGAGCAAAAGATGGAGGAATCTCCCTCATGAAAAGCTTCTTTTGTCTCAGGGTTTGAAAAGGTATTCTCATTTTTTCCTACGAAGTATTTAGAATATTCCAAGTTTTTCTTTCTTTTTTTTTTACATCTTGAATCATGTTGGTACTTTTGGGTTATTTCTCCGAAGAAAAGATTTTTCACTGGAAGAAAAGTCGTTTTCGAAAAAGGATATGGCATGAAAAATTCATTTTACGTCGGCGAGAAAAATAAATCTTAGGGAAAGACTTAGGGTTTTCATAGTTATGTAATGAAAATATCCCATAATGGTTGCAGACTTATAATGAGAATCACTTGTTTAAGAGAGAACTTATCAGAAAATGTTTTGTTTTCTTTTTGCAACAGAAATTACAAAATAATACAGTAAATAATAATTGGTTTCCAACTAATTAGACACATTGCATTATCTGAGTTATTGTAATGAGTTAAATTGACGGTAGATGTTTTTGATTGAAAAAAAACATCCAAAGCAAACATGTTTGAGAATAAAATATATTTTACTTAACAGAAATCAATTTTCCTTGACATAATCCCTTTGAACACTCATGGGTTTATATATATATATATATATATATATATATATATATATATATATATATATATATATATATATATATATATATATATATATATATATATATATATATATATATATATATATATATATATGTATATATATATATATATATATATATAATCAGTAAGCTACAAACGTCCTTTAATATCCAATTCGCTCTACCCTTCGGTAACATATATGAAAATATATTATTTCCGAGGTAGGGCGAATTGGATATTAAAGGACGTTTGTAGCTTACTGACTGTATATGAATCACGGTGATGTGGTAAAAAGTCATATATATAAATATGTGTGTGTGTATACATTCATGCGTGTGTGTTTGTGTGTAAGTAATCGTGAATAAGAAATATTATTTACAAAGTCTCCCAAGTTCTCCTTTTCTCAAGATAAGCCCTTTAGTGCCACTATAATTCTCATCTTAATAATCTCATCTACGCCATTTCTTTGCAGATGAAGATCTATATTTGTATGTCTGTCTGTCTGTCCCTTACCCATATCAAAACGTACCTTTCCCAAAAGATTTATCATATTTCTTTTCTGTCCGTGTCTTCTCTCTATTGTTTCCCGTTCTGACCTGAGCATGTCTGTGTATGTGTGTATGTTTTCTCAGTGCATGTAGGGACTGTATGAGGCAGGGTTGAGGAAGGAGAGGAAAGTGTGGGAGGGATCGAGTCTCTGAGGAGAAGCAATATTTCACAGTGGGCTGAGTTTGATGCCGACCCGTCTTCCTCCCCTTCCACTGCAAATGATGGGTCCTCGTCGCAACCCCTTGGATCCCTAGGTCGTGGAAAAGATTCTTTTCGGTGCATTTCAGACAGAGAGCAGCAGCGATATGACCTTGTTTGCCCTTATGCGTAACTGATTCGTTTGTTTAGATTAAGTAATTATTGTCTCTCTGAAGACGGCTTAATCATCAGAGATTATTTTATATCTCGGGTCTTTTTTTGTGTATTTTTATAAAGGGATTCATAATAATCAGTTGGTAATTCATTTGGGAAAGTAAACCAGAGAATTTCCACTAAAGCAATTTATTGTATTTACTTTCTTCGTATAGACAAACGGTTTTGTTGTAAAGTCTTTTTTATAAAAGGATTTATAATTCGTATTTGCTAATTCATTTGGGAAAATAGTCAAGAGAGTTACCATGTATATGATTTTATTATATTTATTATATTAGTATAGAAACCATCAACATTACCACTGATTGTGCGACTGTACCCTAAATAATAACTACGGTTCATCGATAGCTACAGTTTATTTTGCAAAATATTTCCATAACAATAATTGAATTTCAACTTAAAAAAATCTAAAAAAAAAAATAAATAAAAGACTTAAGAAGCTCATTTAATAATATTTGATCTACACTATCAGTAAAGCTCCAAGTATATACATATTCCATACACAAAAGAGAGTGATTTTATCTGTTATGGCTCAGAGATGAAGTGCAAAGAGTGTCGTAGCTCTTATGTGCCAGGAATGCTGGGGGACGTGTGAAAGAGTAGAATTGAGAGGAGAATTGATTGCTCCCGGATAAGAATAGGTAGGAAAAAGTGTTGATATTGAGTGTGTGGGTCCACGAATGTAGAAGAGTGAGACTGGAAGCAAATATGTTAAGGAGAATAGGTACCACTGCAAGAAAATAAAACTGTTGCACTAAAAAATAGAATTATTAGAATTATTATCAAAATTATTCAGATGAACCCTCTTCATATGGAACAAGTCCACAGGGGCCATCGCTTGTATTTCAACCTTCCAAACAATATGATGTTCACTTGAAAGAAGTAACAGAAGGCAATAGGAAACACAGATTGAAGAAATCAGTTATTAGGAAAGAAAAAAAATAAATAAAAAATTTATAAACAAATATACAAAATTATTTAATTCCCAGGAACACTTAGAATATACTAGTTTTATCATATCTCCTTTTATCACTTGTCATTTAAATCTTTATATACAGTATATGTGTATATGTATATATACACACTTACATGCGTGCGCACACGCACACACACACACGCACACACACACACACACACACATATATATATATATATATATATATATATATATATATATATATATATATATATATATATATATATATATATATATATATATATATATATGTGTGTGTGTGTGTATGTATGTATATATATATATATATATATATATATATATATATATATATATATATATATATATATATATATATATATATATATATATATATATATGTATATATTTATACATAAATATATGTATGTATGTGTGTATGTATGTATCTACGTGTGTGTATATGTATGTATATAGAATATTCGATAAAGCAATAATCTTAAAGAAAAGAAAAGAGTACAGCTTTTCCTTAATGATTAAAAAGAGTATTGAACAGAAGACTTATCTATGGGCCACTGACTTTCAAAGAAAGGGTCAATATACTGATTTTTCTTTAAAACAGAAGGCTCAAGTTTTAGCTTTCGCTCCTCTGACTTTCTAAAAAGAAAGTCTGGGTTTAAATGTGGATGCTTGGTTGTTGTTTTTGATATGCAAGTTTGTATATAGACTTTCGAATGAGACTTAACATTTATGTATGTAAGTACGACTTCAAATTGTATAGTTAAATTACGGGTAACCCAACATTATTTTATATTAATTGATGTCAGTCAGTGTTCTGTAATGTGTTTTTATGGTAATGAATGTATTTTGCATTTTTATTTATTTTTTTGTACTTTCGATTTTTCTCTTTTTGAAGACCTATCCTGTATTATTGTATTATATATATCATTTTCCTCGGGATTATTATTAGTGTTGTTTATGCTACATTTAATCTTAAGGGATAATACAACATTTTCTTAAAATTGCCAAAATAATTTTTATGGTTAATGCAGAAAAATCAAATATTTGCATTAAGTTCTCGCACAGTACGTCACTTTTTAAAAGAAATACTTTATATTTTAATATTACTTTATGTCTGTTTTACAGTCTATTATTTATTTCTGTCGTTTTACAAAAAAAAATGTTGAACTGCTTTTGTAAGGGAAATTACAAATTTCAAGCTGTAAGGATACATGTACTCTGAGATATGTGTTTCTGTTAGTACGTGGCAATGTAGTGTTTTGCGGCATTCAGCGCACTTCAGCGCATAGGAGAATGCCTGATGACCTGCGGGGTCAGCACGGGTGACTGAAAGGAATGTTACCTTGGATACAGTCGTGTCAGCTACACGTGAGCGGAAGTGCCCATCAGTGTTTTGTCTCCAGTGTTCTGGAAACTTTGTCCGGTTAGAACCCAAATATGGGTGTGTGGTGAAGAAGGGCGTTTTGCATTTGTGTGTAATGAGGAGAGGATTTTGGAGTAAGTGTCTGGGCCTTCTGTAAAATGCTATACATTCGTTTTGGAGGAGCCGAAGTGTGAGGACTCTGAGGGCCAAGTTCCTTGCTGTAAGGGTGAGTGCTAAGATAAAACAGTAAATTCACATTTTGGTGGCTTATCATTTTGTTATAATTTCTCCTAACATTTCTTTCTATGTGGTATAACGGTGTTGATGTGAACTAAGTTGGTTTTAATAATAATAGGAGATGATTTCTCTCTACAGATGGTTCATGAATCGCCACTCATGTATGCTCATGTATGCACATGAGTAGACACGACTACAAAGGAACACGGCCACTATGGGATGAAGCCACTGAAGTGAACTGGTGACACAAAGACATAAAATTAGACTGGAGACTGAATAGTGATTGGGAATTGAGATGGGAAGAATCCCACTTATAGTTCTAGTGATTGATAAAATGTTTGGGAAGACATTCATTTACCCTTTTTTTTTTTATTTTAGCATTATGCTTTTTACCATTTTGTTAACCTGCCATATGTTAGATTTGAGGAATAAACTACTTTTTTATGAACACTGTTTTATACACATTAGATGCAGGGTTTAGTATTCCTGAGAGAGAGAGAGAGAGAGAGAGAGAGAGAGAGAGAGAGAGAGAGAGAGAGAGAGAGAGAGAGAGAGTTTTCTCAAAGTCACAAACTAGGGCTTAACATTTTGCTCCAAATTTGGCAGTTACACAATATAGACAATTCGCCGATCGAAATTAATTCTGACTTACTCTTTCAAAAGCAAATTATTTTGCCAATCCTGCCGAAATCGCTAAATAGTCATTTGCATTTGAATGAAAAGCAAATCACTGGAGCTATAAATCTACTATGAAAAGTGACCACAGGTGCAATAGCTTTAACTGAGCCACACTGGCATTATTTTAGCTCCCCCACAACCCCCTCTTTTTAGCATTGATAAGGATTGTTAGACTTTACAATACTGTCTATTCTGAAAGAAAAATACTCAAAAGATACAACAGATTTTATAATAATAGTGTAGGTTCTAGGCTGAAATGTCCCATAGGCACCATTCATATATTTTCTAGATCTAAAAATATGTACATAGTTTTAACACCTTTTTTAATTCTTTGTAAAATAAATACTGAAAAACTGAGAATGAATTATTAGCTGTTCAGAAATAACATCAACTTAACTTAATGAAAATGTTTTGTTATGCAACTTTCATTTTTGTAATTAAAAATTGTGTTAAATATTTTTTTTTATGACATACTTTTTTACTGTAGTGTCCAGTTATGTCCAATCATTCCAATTGATATATCACACAACTCTACCTTTCCTTTATCTTTTAAAATGAGCGTGAGGTCTGCGTCTGTGTTCGTGTTTGTGTGTGCGTGTGTGTGTGTATACTTGCACTTGATAAAAATTCTAATTGGCAAAGAACATTCACTGTCATATACTGCAATAAGCTCTTCGGCCATCAATAGTAAAAATGCCATGGTTAAAATTGCATGAATGAACACTGCAACGACAAAATTCTCTTATACAATAGCGCATTCTTGTAAGTCTAATTAGGGGGGAGAGAGAGAGAGAGAGAGATAGAGAGAGAGAGAGAGAATTACTCGGAGGGCATAAAGCATTTTCTGAGATATTAGACTCTATTAAACTAGCACCGTGTAAAATGTTTTCGAGAGTCCTAGTACTGTACTGCACATATCCATTATGCACTGAATCCCGGGTCTCTCTCTCTCTCTCCATATATGTATATATATATATATATATATATATATATATATATATATATATATATATATATATATATACATATATATATACATACATACATACATATATATATATATATATATATATATATATATATATATATATATATATATATATATATATATATATATATATATATATATATATATATATATATATAGACAGACAGACAGACAGACAGACAGACAAAGAAAGAAAAGTGTTTAATCACAGCTCGGGGCCGCAACGTAATTAGCGAGAGGTAAAATATCACCTTTACCTCTCTTCCCAATTACGAAAATCCCGAATCCGTCTACGAAAATATCACTGATCATAAATATGATCATTAATAGAAATAAACATTAAAACCGTCGTTTCTCATAATAACCATTCAGCTTTTTTTTTTTTTACTTCAATAACCATTCATTTTGAAGGTACTGATTCCATTTCGCATAATGCTCTAATCACGACAGGTAAGAGAGGGCTTTCTCTTTGGCACTTGTCATGGAAAATAACTTGTTTTTTTTTTAAAGTACCATGGATAACTTTTGCTTTCATAGAAATGCATTGTCATTCTTGCATGATTGCTAAGATCCATAGAAATGTAATTAATATTTTTTTTCAAATAGTAGAAATAAACATTTTCATTTTTATTTTGATATTCTCAACCAATATCCTGGGTATCTGCATTGATATAATTTGCCAAAATCTTTTTAGGAAAGGAACTACTATAAATGTCATAGAAAATTCAATTTGAAAGTATCCTCTGATTGTAAATTATGATGAAGGTAATTAGACGCATGTCAATAACAAAATGTAACGGTACCATTTCTGAGGTAGTCTGTAGTTCGCAAACTTAAATATGTCAATGAGAATGATAAGAAATATATATATATATATATATATATATATATATATATATATATATATATATATATATATATATATATATATATATATATATATATATATATATATATATATATAAGATTAATTTAAGGGCATTACATAGACAGCCAAACATTTTATGATTTGTTTCAGAATTTCTCATTAAAACCTTTGTAAATCACGTAAAACATACCAGTTTTCTGTAATTTTGAAATATAGTTCACTCTAGGACCACAAGGGCTA
>JANJGK010000050.1:4915540-4943040 GCA_039081455.1 Macrobrachium rosenbergii
TGCCAATTCTAAGAGATTGCAACACTCAAAGATAATGTCTTGACGATACCGCTCTAGCTCCGCTAATGAACGATCGGACTAATTTTTGGGCAGAATTAGACACAAAATCTAGATTTCTAACGTACGAACTCATGTACGCACATACCAACTCGGTCATATGACAGAGCCAATATCGTGTGTTCATCAAGTTAACTGCAGATGTAACGAAGTATTTGCTGAGTACAACGATTCTGCAACTGACGGCTTGCCCCAGTTCCATCTTACAGCTAACTCTCTTTCATCACACTATATAACACAGTAATGTTAAAGCAGCCGTATTTTTCTGAAATATATATATTTTCATGATGTTGCCTTGTAATACGTATATCCTCCTATAATTTTGACATATTTACTTTTTTCATGTGTTATGTTTAATGATAATGGTTGTTGAAGTGTCATATTTAGTTTGGCATCAGATCTCAAAAGAACTTGATTAAGTAACTTGATAGCATAATTTAGAATTGTTAATACAGTTTTAATAGTAACGTAATTTAGAATGAATATCTTTCTTGGTAAAAGTGTAGTATGTGAACACGTGTGTGTGTCCACCAGGGCTTGTTTCATTTCAATTGTCATCAGTTGAGATAAGAGGGAACGCTTTGTTTTGGGTTAGCGATGACAGGTTTGCAAAACAAACACCGATTCCTCCCATACGGGCTCAAGACGAGTGATTTCATGTTGTTGCATGTTCAAGTCACATACGCCACTTGGAGAGAAAGAATACGTGTCCTGATCAATTACGTCATGTTTTGTAAGATGCGTTCAAAACGTTTTGCTGGGATGACGTAACTTTCCTTCTAGAAGCTTCTCTCCATTGTATCTCGCACCCAAAACGCTTTAGTGATGTCACTTCCCTACTTCTAGAACTTTTGTATCGCGCACCCAAAATGCTTTAATGACATCACGTAATTGTTTCACGTATTACTGGAATCCTAATATCTATTTCATTCTGATTTCTGAGACCAGTGAAGTTGGTTCTCTCTCTCTCTCATTCCTAATTAGGAAGAGATTACTTTTAACGTAATTTTTTGTGGTCACATATTAACATTAACTTTTGAGATCTGAATTTAGCAAAGTTATTTAGTTCGTAATGGCGCCTGGTAAAAAAGTGTGTATTGTGTAACGCAGCTGCAGCAAGTGATTTACAGAGGTTTTCACAAGTTCTGTAAGGTAACGTGAAATTTTACTTATTGATACCATGGTATGATAAGTTAGGAAGTTGTGGTATGATAAGTTAGGAAATTTTGAACAAGTGAAATCATTATTGATAAATCTTACTTGTATTTTTGTGTGTTTTTCTGTTTACAATTTCTTTATATTTTCACATTTTTTTATGTTTGTGATGTAACATTTATTTACATAGCATTGTAAATATTTCTTGGTAATTTAACATTGCATACTTAATTTAACATTGCATACATAATTTAACATTGCATACTTAATTTAACATTGCATACTTGATTTCATTTATTGAGATTTTCTTTTTTAAATCTTGAGTAATTCTTGATAGTTTAAATTTTGCTTGATTAATTTAAATTCTTGATAAAATTTTTTTGAATTAGATTTGTTTCATAATTTAATTCAAGAATTCATTGAGTTTTGTGTTATTTTCAACTAATAGTAAATTTTTCAGATTGTGAATTCTAATTAATAGTGAATTTTAATTATAAACTTTGAATCTGAAAATAATTTTTTTTATTTAACATTTTTAGAAATACAGTGTTTCATTTATTGACCATCAGTGAATAGGATTGATTGTGTGTACATAAGGCAAAGTGATAAACATGTTTTGTTCTTTTAGTTTTGCTAAAGTGAATTAAGACAAGATATATATATATATATATATATATATATATATATATATATATATATATATATATATATATATATATATATATATATATTATATATATATATATATATATATATATATATAATATATATATATATATATATATATATATATATATATATATATATATATATATATATATATATATATATATATATATATATATATATATATATATATATATATATATATATATATATATATATATATATATATATATATATATATATATATATATATATATATATATATATATATATATATATATATATATATATATATATATATATATATATATATATATATATATATATATATATATATATATATATATATATATATATATATATATATATATATATATATATATATATATATATATATATATATATATATATATATATATATATATATATATATATATATATATATATATATATATATATATATATATATATATATATATATATATATATATATATATATATATATATATATATATATATATATATATATATATATATATGTGTGTGTGTGTGTGTGTGTGTGTGTGTGTGTGTGTGTGTGTGTAACTAAATCATGAAAATATGGATCGTAATGAATATATAAATAAAGGCAATGCCATGAAGGAAAGTGAAACAATGGAGTGGTGCTAGGCCTTTCAATTTACTGTCCTTTACTTAGCAGACTTATATAGAAATGTAAAAATAGAGCTTACAAAGAAAGCTCATATAAATGACAGATGGGGATTACAAAGGAAAATATGTACCTGGAATCCAACACAGTTGAAGAATTAGTAGACCTACCAAAACAGAGGTAAATATTTAAAAGGATTTACAAAAGATTAGGCCCAACAGCTCAGAAACAGGAAAAACTCAATTAAAACATTGTACAGGGAAAGAGACTGACCACCAAAAAATGACCGGGGAAAGAATAAGCTGATTACATATGCTATAAAAGTACAACTCAATAATTCTCCTTACGATAAACAATAACAGTTTTTGCAAAGTGAGCATTTTCACAAAAAAAAAAAAAATATATATTAAATATACTGTATATAAGGTAACTAAATAGTAATTAAGTCAGTGATTTTATCTTTAAGGTCATTCTTGAACATTTTACTAATATAGGGCTCCAGATAATACATGCCAGAGCTAAGGTTAAAATTACAATTGGAAGTAAACTGTATAATAGAAGATTCTAAAAGATTTCATGAAGAGAAATCATTCGATCTGGTAGTCACTGAACTTTCAGTCCAATTTGACCTGTGAGAGTTTTCACTTAAATGAATGAATATTGCATTGGATGTTTACCCAGTTTTGATAGAATATTTATTCTGTTTAATTGATACTTCTAAATCCACTTTGGATTGACCGATATAAAAAGAGGGGCAGTCCAAGCATGGAATTTTATATAGTAATGTTGTTGCTTTCCTTAGGGTAGTTTTTATTAACATTCCTTTTAGTGTGTTATTATAGGAAAAAACCAGGTTGACATTAAAAGATTTTAACAAAGATATCATGGTTTCAAAATCACTAAAATAAGGCAAGCTAAGAATGTTCTTAGGGGTTTCTTTCTCCATGTTACATTCACTATAAAACTTTTTGTGGGCTTAATTATAGCAAATATCTAAAATGTGTGAAGGATAGCACAAATCTGTCCTTATTTTTCTAATGTATTTGATTTCTTGGTCCAAATACTGGGACTGATAATGCACAATGCTCGTAAACATAAAAAATTGATATTTTGATATTAAGGTGGTGCCCTGAATAAAAATGGACATAATTTAAGTTGTTAGCTGGGTTGATTTCCAATAAATATTGAATTTACAAATTCAATATTTATAGGAAACCAACAACTTAACCTTTGTCCATTTTTATTCAGGCCACCAACTTAATATCAAAATATCAATTTTTTATTCCATGTTTTTACAAGCATTGCGCATTGTCATTCCCCCGTATTTGGAACAAGAAATCGAATACTTAAGAAAAATAGGGACATATTTATATTATCCTTCACATATTTTAGATATTTGCTCTAATAAAGCCCACAAAAAGTTTTATAGTGAATGTAACATGGGTAAAGAAGTTCTTAGCTTGTCTTATTTTAGTGGTTTAGTTACTAATTAGCTACCATATATATATTTTCTGTTTTCATATGTTTTATATATATTTTTTGTGAAAATGTTCACTTTGCAAAAATTGTTATTGTTTACCATAAGGAGAATTATTTAGTTGTACTTTTATAGTATATGCAATCATCTTATTCTTTCCCTGTATAAACTTTTAATTGACTTTTCCCTGCTTCCGAGCTGTTGGGCCTAAACTTTTGTAAAACCTCTTAAATATTTACCCCTGTTTTGGTAGGCCTACTAATTCTTCAACTGTGTTGGATTCCGGATACATATTTTCCTTTATAATCCCCATCTGTCCTTTATATGAGCTTTCTTTGTAAACTTATTTTTAGATTTCTATCAGTGTGCTAAGTAAAGGACAGCAAGTCAAAAGGCCTAGCACTAATCCATTGTGTTGTCTTTATATATATATATATATATATATATATATATATATATATATATATATATATATATATATATATATATATATATATATATATATATATATATATATATATATATATATATATATATATATATATATATATATATATATATATATATATATATATATACATATATATATATATATATATATATATGTTTTTCCTGGCAATCTAGTTTGAAATATTCTCTGTGAGACAGGTAGCAACATCTACAGATAATTTAGCCTTGTGATTCCGACTTCGTGGGTCCAGGAAAACATAAAGAGGGAAAAAAGGGGGGAATATCATATGAGCGTAAGGCTCTTACTATTGAAGGAAAATATTACATAAACATGTGGGTAAACTTACGGGAGTATATTTACATAAATAACATTAGTACGGGAAAGAGGAATGCAAGTAAATTATTGATCCTGAAGGGGATTCCTACGGGATGAATGAAACTGGGGGATTCCAGACACAGTCCAAGAAGATTCCACGATAGAGGGTCCCTCTGAAATGAGAGATATACAAATTATATGCCAGTTATGAAAACAGACAAAAGAATAATGAATTTGAAGCTGCACTGAGGGTGCCAAGTGGCTTCGATGAATTAATAATGGCTTAGCACTGCCAACACTCGAGGGGCACGGACATTTGACAAGAGATTCGGTGATTACTGGCACTTAAATTAAGTAAATGTTACGAGGAAAAGCATGACTGAATGGACGTCTTTACAGAGCACTTTACCGTAAGGCAGATTTGGTTCCAGTGCAGAAGGCGGTCTGTGGATGACTTGCAATTTCTGAGTGCGAGTGCAATCTTCCATGTGGTAGGATGCAGGGGCTCCAACGTAAAAGGCAAGACGTTGGAACTTCACGAAATGCCAGGCAAATGGAGTGGGTCATCGGTCAGGCCAGCATCGAAGGGAACACGGGATTGGTGGTTGGAGTGCACGAAGGAAAAGTATACTTTGAAAGGCCACATGTTTAGGAGCTAAGGGCATCGTTGGGCCAGGGCATGGCGGTGGTTTGGGGTGTCATCTCTACACCCAGTCGTCTAACGCGCATCTGAGAGTGAGCCTTGGTCTGTTTGTCGCTTTTATCCCCTCTCCTCTGGGGCAGGGGCCACGTTCAGCAAATAGGGGGTTGAGTTATGTTCAGCTGATGCCCGCAGGGGTGGTTTGTCTGTAAAGGACAGCCAGACAGATTCACTTCTGCCTCGAAGAAAGGACCTATTTAAAGGGAGTGGCGTACAATCAGTTGTAATCTCCTGTATTCTGACCGTGCGAAGTCTATAGACAGATATGTCTATCGATCGATCGGCAGGCAAGAAACAAAAGAAAAGGGAGCAATTTTCTAGCGAATTCTTGCTACTCTTAATAGCTCCCCACACAAGATGATGTGAACATCGAAATATGCAAGAATGCGCGGAAAATTCTTTACTTTACTACTAAAGTATGTATAAAACTCTGTGGCACTAGTGTTGATAACATACTGGAGCAAATTACTTTAACAGGACATAAGGAAATTTTCAACACTTGCATAAGAGTAATTACTTTGGATTTGGCTACACACTGATAACTTTATAAAGTGACACGAGCAATGTGAATTAATTAGGATTATAAGACCACGGTATATGAGGCTTGTGACAAACAAACGAAAAGAAAGGTTAATGTTAAAGAATTAGAATACATGGTTACTTAATTCTAGATATCCCGTAAATGCATGCAGTTAATTTTCCTTTTAAATGGCATTGAAATGACGAAATATACTTGAGCTCAATTGACATCGTAATTTACGTCGGTTGGTAGACCCGTGCCAGACTTGGCACCGAATCTCCTGACACCCTTATAAAATAAAAAGCTCCTGAAAAGGGGTGTAATCAAAGGGAAGTAAAATTATTTCAGCTTAATGCTTATTTAATCATTTTAAGGGGTTCGCCATTTTTACTCTACGATGGGTACTTTACGTTAGACTTTTAAGATAAGCAAGCAAAGGAAAGACGGGGGGTGTGGAATGAAGTTCCCGGTATTACAAAGGTGGCACTGACTTTATAGGTGCCTTGTGGCACTCATCTAAGTGCATGAGGTATAAAGAATAACGAAAGAATAAATGGCAAACACAAATTAAACATAAATTGTTGTAACTAGATGTTAATCAAATATGCTAAAATTACATTCCTTAGCCTATAGTAAACAGCTAGGATTATTCTTGGCCTACGACTGCCGCAAGGATAACCAGAGGGCGCGACCCTTCTGGCAGGATCATTTTGCCAGAATCTGCAATAATGGCATTGTGCCAAATTGGTGCTTATGTAATAACTAATGGCAATGACATATTGCATTTTTAAATGCTTCATGACGCGGTAGGCATGAATGGAGAGTCGTAGGGCTTAGTGTTGGCATATCTGTCATGGCACTCTGCAGGAGCAGAAGTGATCCAGGTAAAATGAAGGCCTGGGTAAGGCACAAAATAAATGTGATTGATAATCAAAAGTAAGGAAGGGAAAGGTTTGGGGAAGAATAAAGGACATCTTTATGAGAGAGAGAGAGAGAGAGAGAGAGAGAGAGAGAGAGAGAGAGAGAGAGAGAGAGAGAGAGAGAAACGAATACTGAAGGGCCCTGACACGCTCTTCTGGATAGAGGTGCCAAAGTCTTCATAGGACAAAATGATGACACTGGGCCAGGTTGGCACAGGTGCCAGGAGAGCTTGGGAGCTCTCTTGAAGCTATCTGAAATAATTAACGCCCATCGTATTTTCCCCATGGACCCTTCCGACTTTGATGGTTTGTCTTGGCGGGGGAATCTGTGGAACCGAGCCCGGGCAAGGTATTGGGGTGCCACCTGTGTAGGCTTCCTTAACGGCTGACACAGGGGCCTTGTTTGCAAGCTCTATCACGATCCGTCGCAGTTCCTTGAGTTCATTGGCCATTTGAACTACAGCAGAATCATTACTCACTGCAATGTGTGCGGTCCCAGGTAGGAATGACCAGCTCAGGCACTGGTTGCGAGGCCGCACCTTTAGGTGAGCTTCCGCTGTGGTCGGCAGGATCCATCTCCCTTACTGGCACTGGTAGCGGGGCCAAGCAGGGAGAAGAGAGGGGGTCCTTATTGGAATCTCTTGAATGGAGATCAGGTGCGTGCTCTGGCACTGGCACTAAGGCAGGGGCAGGCAATACCATTTGCTTTGGAATTTGCTCATCGTCTGTTACGGACGGAGCTTGGCATGGCTCAGTGCATGCAATTGGCACTGGCAGAGATTTGGGATCGATTTTGGAATATCCTGGAGGGAGATCTGATTGGGGCCCTGGCACTGGCAGTGATTGTGGCAACTTAAATGGGGACTGGAAGCCCTGTCCCAAGAGGATGTCATAACCTTCCGGAAGGTAGCTTGCTACTGCAGGATTGCAAATTTTAGATATATGAGGTCTTGTGACTCTCACTTGGACAGTAGGGAGTATCATTTTGAATGCGTTGATACCCTTAATTGTGATGAGTTTGCGTCGATTAATTATAGCTCCATAGGGAACTTTCTCTTTCCTTATGAGGGAAATTTCCGCGCCAGAGTCACCAAATGCCTTGACCTGGCGTGCTGGGTATCTACCTCGAGGAGGGGCCACATATATAGGACCCTCGGCTGGAGGGCCTAAGCACTCAGAATTCGTAACTGCCAGGGCGATGGCAGGATTACCAGACTTGTTATTTCTAGGGCATTTTGCCCATGAGGGAGAGTGGCCATAAACCTTGTACTCCGTGCAAAAGGTTTGGCTGAAATTACTTCGCACTGCCCCTGCAGAGGGTGCAGGCGACTCATTAATTGGTTTCCCGGGAGAAAGAGGCTCTGTTGGTTTGTTTTGGCATTGCTCTTTGGAATGCCCGATCTTTCTACAAAACCCGCACACAATGGGTTTCTGTGATTGCCCATTCTTCGGCGGAGGGGTACCCGAAAAGCAGGCGGGGGGATTAATTCTGCGCTGCAGTTAGCTCTCCTGGGGGTGATGAGTATCCCAGGAGTCGGCGATACAACAGCATTTCACCAATGTCGTAGGCTCCTTCTCCCCTATGTGGGTGGCGAGGGTGGGAGGTGCATAGAGCAAGAAGTGCTCTATCTTCATTTGCTCTATGGAGTCTGCAAGGGTCTTGACTCCCACGAATTCGAACCACCTCGCATGGGCTTGCTCTGACTGGTAGGCCCAATCTGCCCAAGTTTGGCCGACTTCCTTTACTTGCCCTTTCCAGCACCTCCTCCAGCGTTCAGGGGTTATCTTGTATGCCTTTGTGATGGTTTGGCGCACGATGTCCCAATCCTCTTGGTCGGCCACAGGTAGGCCGTTGTAGGCAATCAGTGCCTTCCCACCGAGGAATTCAGTTAATACAAGAGAGAGTTCGGCGGGGGAGAGGGTGCAACATTCTAGGACCTTCTCGGCTCTGTCAAGCCATACTTCCAGTTCAGCTTCGGTCCACTTGGGCATAAACGAGTGGGCCTGGCTGAGGGCGCTCATCCCCGAAGCGGGAGAAGGGGGGGAGGGTGGGGCGGCAAGTGCCACGTTGTGCCAGCATCTGGAGTTCATGGACGCGCTTCTTCTCATTCTCTATTCTTTCTGCCTCCTCCCTCCTCTCTAGGGCCTCCCTTTCCAGTCTCGCTGCCTCCCACTCTGCCTCTCTTTCTAATCTTTCTGCCTCTCTTTCTAATCTTGCTGCCTCCCGTTCTGCCTGGTTTTCTAATCTTGCTGCCTCCCGTTCTGCCTTTATCGCGTCCATCCTCTCCTGTACCCAGTCTTTTAGATCTTTCCCGGAAAGGCCGAGTTCCTTCCCGGAGGACATGAAGAACTTAAAGTCCTTGCTCTGCTGAGATTTTGCCGACAATTTGCAGGTGGGGTCGACTCAAGTGATACACAAAATTTTCCCAGGGTGTAGGAAGGAGTTGTCCGGGTATAATAAATGCACGCAGATTTTTAACAGAGAGGCTGTCAGTGACTTTACGGCATGAAGGGTTTTCGAACTCTTAGGAATTGGAATTCTTTGGTCTCCCATGATACCAACAAAACGGGTTTGATTTGGAGACGATGATTTACGAATGATTGGTCTCCCAATTTACCGACGAAACGGTTTTCTTGGGGACTGAATTGAAAATGAATTGGTCTCACCAAATTACTGACGCAGCAGGCTTATTGGGGACTGGATTGAAAATGAATTGGTCTCACCAAATTGTCGACAAAACGGGCTTATTGAGGACTGGTTTGAAAATGAACTGGTCTCACCAAATTGCCGACGAAGCGGGCTTATTGGGGACTGGATTGAAAATGAATTGGTCTCACCAAATTACCGAGAAAATGGGCTTATTGAGGACTGGATTGAAAATGAATTGGTCTCTCCAAATTACCGACAAAACGTGCATATTGAGGACTGGATTGAAAATGAACTAGTCTCACCAAATTACCGACGAAGCGGGCTTAATGAGAACTGGATTGGAAATGAAATGATCTCACCAAATTACCGACGATGTGGGCTTACGGGAGAGGTTTCCTTTTGTAAGCAAAGACTATTGAAATGATAAAGGCCCATGATTTAATGAGTAGACGACACACACAAAAATAGCCTCAAACACACGCACAAAACAAAACAAAAACACAACCACAAAAAAAAATTTTTGCTGGAACGAGCCCGAAGTAAACAAGAGAAAAGTAAATAAACAAATCCTAACAATAAATCAATGGCAAGACACTAGTAGCGGTGCGCTATTTTTAGACACCAGGTTGGGTGGAATGACTTCCACCCTAGCGACGAAGAGATGGGGAATTTATATACGAGTATGCACAGATGGTAATTTTCCCCAAATGGTAATTGTGTGGGAAAAGAACAAAATTTTTGGGAACTTAAATGAATTCCACGCTTGCCTACCACTCAAATCTATTTGTCTATCTGGAACTTTACCTTCAATATACCAGAGCGAGAGAGAGAGAGAAAAGAAAATCAGCGCTTGTGGCTGGCTTCATCCCACGTGGGATAATGTGACAACCCGACAAACTAGGTTTTGCGATCATGAATCTGTGTGATTTTGAAGGAGGAAATATTGCACTATCTCTCGAAATTACTAATACCTAAGTATACTATCATAAAGGTCATGCAATCCGCATGCAAGGCTTTCAAAATCAAAATTTTTGCGGTTCTCCTCTCTGGTTTTTTTTTTCTTGGCATGCGTCCCTAGTATTTTTACCTAGGCTCAGTCACGTCTTTAAAATTCCTCTACTAAATAAACACAATTTACTTACGTGGAATTTCTGGATCTGTGTGCTGGTTTTACACATAGGGTTCGTAATTGTCTCGTACCCAACGTAGCTTTGCTAATTGCTGATTTGGCAGATGCAAACCCAAACAAAAGCAGAAAACAAATGGCGGGGATGCAACCGCTAAAACGATAATCTCAGGGAAAAGGTCGCCATTTTTATGTTTTCCCTGGCAATCTAGTTTGAAATATTCTCTGTGAGACAGGTAGCAACATCTACAGATAATTTAGCCTTGTGATTCTGACTTCGTGGGTCCAGGAAAACATAAAAAGAGGAAAAAAAAAAGGGGGAATTTCATATGAGAGTAAGGCTCTTACTACTGAAGGAAAATATTACGTAAACATGTGGGTAAACTTACGGGAGTATATTTACATAAATAACACTAGTACGGGAAAGGGAAATGCAAGTAAATTATTGATCCTGAAGGGATTCCTACGGGATGAATGAAACTGGGGGATTCCAGACACAGTCCAAGAAGATTCCACAATAGAGGGTCCCTCTGAAATGAGAGATATGCAAATTATATGCCAGTAATGAAAACAGACAAAAGAATAATGAATTCGAAGCTGCACTTAGGGTGCCAAGTGGCTTCGATGAATTAATAATGGCTTAGCACTGCCGACACTTGAGGAGCACGGACATTTGACAAGAGATTCGGTGATTACTGGCACTCAAATTAAGTAAATGTTACGAGGAAAAGCATGACTGAATGGACGTCTTTACAAAGCACTTTACCGTAAGGCAGATTTGGTTCCAGCGCAGAAGGTGGTCTGTGGATGACTTGCGATTTTCGATTGCGAGTGCAATCTTCCACATGGAAGGATGCAGGGGCTTCAACGTAAAGGGCAAGATGTGGGAACTTCACGAAACGCCAGGCAAATGGAGTGGGTCATCGGTCATGCTAGCATAGAAGGGAACACGGGGTTGGTGGTTGGAGTGCACGAAGGAAAAGTATACCTTGAAAGGCCATGTGGTTAGGAGCTAAGGGCATCGTTGGGCCAGGGCATGGCGGTGGTTTGGGGTGTCATCTCTACACCCAGACGTCTAACGCGTGTCTGAGAGCAAGCCTTGGTCTGTTTGTCGCTTTTATCCCCTCTCCTCTGGGGCAGGGGGCACGTCCAGCACATAGGGAGTTGAGTCATGTTCAGCTGATGCCCGCAGGGGTGGTTTGCCTGTAAAGGATAGCCAGAGAGATTCACTTTTGCCTCGAAGAAAGGGCCTACTTAAAGGGAGTGGCCTACAATCGGTTGTAATCCCCTGTATTCTGACCGTGCAAAGTCGATAGACAGATATGTCTATCGATCGATCGGCAGGCAAGAAACAAAAGAAAAGGGAGCAATTTTCTAGCGAATTCTTGCTACTCTTAATAATATATATATATATTGTTACGGACTTACATGGGGTGTTGTGAGTATTAGGCCTTGGAGTACTAACTTATTCTTGCAAGAAAACCCCCTCATAAGACCATATACTAAAGAAATGCAAAGTTAACAAAGAAATGGAAGGTTGCCAAGTGAAAATGGGTTTCTTATCAGTAATTTATTATTTACAACCTCAGCATGGAAGAAATTACCAAGGAAACTGGTCACTTTAAATAAAGTAAGTATGTTGGGAATTTATACAACAGCAATGATTGTGTGAATTGGATAACAAATTACAATTACGAATACTGGCCATATGCAAGTGGTCCCATTAGCCAATTAGGCAATGATCCTATCTTCCCTGGTAGGGCAGAAATTTATAGGCAATCAGGAACACAGACACATGGCTGTGCTGGTAACAGTACCAATAACACTCCTGGAATTACAGAATTCCAGGTAAGAATATCACTGAGATGGTACTCTCTCTATAATTGAATAAATGAAAGAATTGGAGGGAGATCCTTTACTCCACTCAATTGCTAGCAAGGGGTGAGAATTACGTTATACACTATGATGTAGATACACTGTTTATGTGGATGAGATAAGAAATTACTTGAGCAATGAAGTGTTTGAGAGAGATAATAAAATGAAACAAAGAAAAAGATACTGGCCAACCAATCTCCCTTCCAGGGCACATTACCTTCGTTACTTCCTGTTTTTGTATTCACACACAACCTTGTGTCGATGTGATCCAAGTTAGTGACAACATTGGGGAATTGGTACTTCTGTCCAGAGATTACCTGGTATGACCGTCTCCTGGACTGATCTGTCTTGAACTGCCTTGATGGCATGACCTCTGTGTTTTGTGAGGTCTGGATGGTTGCTGGAGGCATTTACCTGGGAATTAGAAGATGAGGCTTGGCCAGCAAAATGGTAAAAAATTCAGTAGGTGGTAAATTGAATTTGAGATTAAGATATGGGATATCTCTCTCTACCTTCACACATGTTTACCCTTGGAACTCATACAGACTTCTCCCTGGAAAAATGTGCAACAATTATTGGTCAAACTACCCTATCACTTCTATGTCTATGGATATCCCTCTATCCCCTATTGCCTGGTATTTTGCCACAAGGGCTTAATAATCAGCAGTGATACTTATAAAATCTCCCCATCTAAGCAGACATTCCACTCCCTTTTTGGCGTGAAGGTCTGAACTGGTGAGCCGCTGAGATCAATTACATTAAGTACTTCTCTTAATGGATCATCGTCCAATGCTAAAGTGGAAACAGTTTTAGATTTACTCCTAACTTATCCCCTGAGGAGGGTGAGCATACCAGCCAGCTTAACTTAGGGTCTCTAACACTAGCATAAAAAGGTTGTCTGCATTTATTTTAAAAGGTACTGTTTGTGAAACCCAAAATTAACTGTCAAAGCTAGTGACTCAGTGTGATAAAACACTAACTAAACTTCACACATAACTAATCTAACAAAGCACAAAAGGATAGCTAGCTATGTGCAGAGAATAATTCTGATTTATAAATGAGTCAATTATTTATGACATAATGCATGTGGGCATGAAACATTTTAATGATACAAGTTTATGCTACATCTACAAAAGACAAGAAAATGTCACAACCTCTGAAAATAGCTAGGTCATGCTTTTCAGCACTATTGGGCCAAAGAACAGAATTAGCGAAGTACAAAATAAATTCTGTTGATACAACACCACTGATTGAAGGTAGGAGACAACCTGAGACATCCTTTCTGGATTAGAGGCTAGGAATGCTCCATACCCTAGACATCCTTTCTGGAGATTCTAGGATTGCTCTATAAAGTGAGGCACTGTTACAGTTACATAATATGAAAGCCATGAGAGCTTTATGGCTCTAGTGACTACCTGACCTCCTACATTCCCTACTCCTTTTCCTCCTTGCTTTTCTTCACACTTTAGGCTTAGGTCACTGGCTGGAGCCTGGGTACGCAGGTCCAGAGAAAGTTGAAAAGACCATGATGCCAGGATTGAGCCCACAATACCACTACTCTCAGGACTTAGACTTGGAATGACAATGGATGTACTGTTATCTGCAAAACAGGCACCTGGACAGTGGTGGTGCCAACTTGTTCTGTTAGCCTTTGTTGTATGGCCACCATATCAGTGACCAGCTTCAACAGGACTTCTTGTATAGATTCATCTCCCAGAGGCTAGTCTACTGGCAACTGTGATGGGGTAGAAGACATGTATGTAGGTGTGAGGGACTTGCAGGTGACAAGGACCAACTCAGGCACGGGTTGTGAAGCTGCACGGGGGACGAGCTTCTGATGAGGTCAAGGAAATCTGGAAGAGACCCTACTGAACTTCAGTCTGGCTCTCGGTTGGGTACTGGTAGTGGTGCCAGGAGGTCTTAACCACCAGGAATATGGTCGGCTACTCCAACGGCACAATTCCCACTTCTGTGGTCTAGTGATCCTCAATCGGACAGTCGGGAGTATCAGCTTCCAATTATTAATGCCTTCAATAGTTACAGGATGGTTTTCTTCAATAATGGCCGCATAGGGCATTTTGTCTCGCCTCATAGTGGAGATCTGGGCGCCAGTGCCTTTAAAAGCTAAGACCTGTTTAGCGCGATAACGACCTCTAGGAGGTGCAACATAAATAGGACCCACAGCTGGGGGTCCTAAAGAGGATGGATGAGTGGCCACAACAGCAACCATGGCGTCAGGTTTCTTGTTACAGCAATTCCTGTAGGTCCTGGAATGCCCATATTCCTTACAGTTGAGGCAATAAACTTTACTATAGACTCTATGAAGTGGGAGTAGACTGGAAATTCTGGTTAGAAGGGTGCCTTTGCCATGGCTCCCGCTTTACCTTTCCACTGGGCTGCTAATCTCATAGGCATCAGTTAGGCTGCAGCGCTCAGTAAATTATTTTGGCTGCTTCTTGCCAATGTATAAGGCCAAGGGTCTTGGAGCATAATAAAGGAAGTCCTCAAGTTGCATCCGATTCAACATATCCTAGGTGTCTTGGCACTTCACAGAGTCGATCCTTTACCACAAGGCTTGGTTCTTTTTTGTAAGACCAGTCAGACCATGTTTGACCAATCTCTTTGGGATGGCCTTGCCATTGTTGCCTCCAGCGCTCAGGCGTAATTTCATATGTGATCCCTACAGCCTTCCTGACCTCTTCAAGGTTTCCCTCTAAAGAGTTTAAGGCATCCTTACCTAATCTGGTCATGTGTTTTGCAAGAATCACAGCCTTCCCAGTGGCAGTCAAACTGTACTCAGAGAAGTGTTTCCACCTGATCTAGCCATGCTTCTAGCTCTGCTTCATTCCACTTCAGCATGACGTGGCTGATATTAGAGATAATGGAAGGCAGGGAAAGGGTGACGGGATTTTCAGCTCTTTGTTGGGCCTGAGCCATTGCACTGTCCTGCTTGGCTCATTAGATTTGAGCTTGATTTCCTTCAGTGCTAGTTGATGCTGTCTCTCCTTCTCTTGCTCTTAAACTTCCTACTGTCACTGTTTATCTTTCTCCTGTTCATCATGCTGTTACTGCTTCTCTTCCTCCTGTTCTTCAAGCTGTTCCAGCTGCAATTCCTACTCTCTTTCTTCTTCTCGGGCTGTCTTAGTGGCAGCTACTTGATCCTGAACCCGTTGGAGCAGCTGTTCTCCCTTTAATGTCATACTCTTCCCTATCTCCATAAATTTTTTTTACTCCTCGGAGACATAGTTCTCAATTCTTTAAGCGCGGTTTGATCTTCCCCAAAAAGTGTTAAAATTTTAACAATGGTGTGGAATGGGAACGTGCTCCCCCCCCCAAAAAAAAAAATAAGAATGGCACTGGCACTAAATGTGCAATATGGTTCCGAAGAACAGTTACGACACACTAGAAGATTTACCTGAAGATGTGACTGAGTTCCGAAGAACTGGCTAACCCAATGGCACAAAAATGTGTAGATTGCTTCTCATTGGCTCATAAAGAACAGTTTGGTTGAGCTTACACGAGGCGATCAATAGTCAAGCCAATCATCCAGACACTGAATGCTTGAAGTAATTAATTAAGTAGCACATAGTGGATGATCGTACATACGCTAATTAAATAACACGTAGTAGATGATGGCACTTACATGCTTTTGTGTATAAAACACAGGAATGTTTAACTTTTCCTGGAAACAGTGGTAACAGGAGCAGTGATGTAGTTCATTTTGAACAGATTAATTAAATAAACATGCAGTGCAACAATGGCACGCTAATGAGCCGTGTCAAACACACAAAATAGAAAATTAGCACAAAAATTGCATTGATAGGTACAGGATACGAATGGGTTTGTAAAGCTATCAGTTGGCTATATAGAAAAGACTGGCAAATTCCAGTAAAATACTGCCTATTACATTTAATTGATTTGCTTTATATCAAGCAAAATTTCACTTATCCAAGGCTTAGCGGAAATCACCACTCGTGGGGACAATAGCAATAATTACATTTGCTTTTGTAAATTCGTAGCAGAAGTCAACACTCGCGGGGACAGTGTTTTTTTATAAAAAGATGTGATTGCAGAAATTAATAACTGACACGTGAAATTAATGTTTGCTACTTCGAATGACTATTATTGTAAAGGCAAAGACTGTACAATTAAATCAACTCATATGCCAAAGTAAATAACAAGTTCCATACAATAATGGTTAAGATGGAATACTTAAGAAAATGAAATCTCTCTCGAACACAATAAACAAAGAATGTAGTGCAAGGATGCGTAATAAAGATAGTATCAGAGCTAATAAAACGTTAAAGTTTTGCTCTTACATTACAGTGAACGATATAGCAGTGATCAATTGCTTTTTTAAAAAGACGAGGTATGTAATGTTTGCGTTTATTTTCAAATGCAAAATGTCTATGGTTTTTGATAGCAATAGTAAAGGGAATTGTAAGAATTATAAGATGATCTCCCTAGTGTGATATCAAACTTGGGTAAAAGTTAAATGGAAATTTATGCATGTGCACTCGATGACAGAGCAGTGTTTGACAGTGATTCTTGAGATGATTGTCTTGGGTTTGACAGGTGAAGGTAGCACGGGGTTACGCCAGGAAGCTGACAGTGAACGCGAAATGGCCGTCTTTTGTTTATAAACAATCTTGTCGCATACATTTGTTTCCAACAAGAGCAGATCCGCTGAGCGAACTTCGTCACTAGATCAAACACACTAATGCCTGCATTCTCACTTTATTTTACGCGGTACAAATGGGAATACAATGATTTTATCTGATGGATTGACGCACTCCAATATATAGACATGAATTAAGTAAGTATACCTTAGTTTTACATGAATTAACACTTACAAATGCAAAGAACTACTTTATTGGGCAAAGAATTCTAAACACGGGGTTATTAGTCTTAACACGAAGGCAAAGGGTTGGCTGGATTCCAACTCGGTGTCTGCCTCGCTTGTCGGTGTGTGGGGTGGTGAGCAAATTCTACTGGACTCGTTGCATGCACGAAAAGGTACAGCTGCACTCACAAAAGCAATAAAATCTTTCTTATTTACCAGAAATGCATGTACTTGTAATGATCTACCTTGTTGCGAGTATAGTCTGAGCAGATATTGGGTAAATAATTTACAAATAACAGAGTGACTAAGCTACCTAAGATTTGTGAGAGCTAGCAAAACTTTTCGGGTACATTAAATTTACTGATGTGCACAGCAGAGCAAATGGGTTGGCTAGTGCAACAGGGGAGCGAGTTGCCAATTGTAGTATTCCTAAGCCTTGTAGATGACATGAAATCCACCAGCCTATTAAAAGAGAAAATTGTACACTTTTCTCTCAAAGGACATGCAATGAGCTCACCTAGCTAATGGTTAACAGTACTACTTGATGGCTGGCGAATTTCCTGCAGGTGTTGACATGCAAATGGCAAGAACCCTAACTTGTTACTCTCTTCCTGACTGAGTATCTGCCCACCACATTCTGGGATCTCAAGTTGAGTGAGGTTCAAAACCCTTTTCCGCTGTGATTCACTTTCACTCTCACTAGATTGAATTTATTCCCTAATCACAAATCAAAATACAATATGCATTAGATCGCTAATTTCCTACCTACTGAAATGTGAATATACACTTAACACACTGGTTCTAAAACCATGTTACCCTCCAGTTCTTGTTCCAAATTGCCTGCTTGAAGAAATTTCAATGTTGCAGGTTCGAATCAGTTACTAAGATTAGGAGGTGATTACTTTACGTTAATTATAATCCCATTAATTAGCCACATTCTGGCAAGTGTCGCCACTTTTACAGGCTTACAGGGGGTTGCAAAATCAACAAAGAAATGGTGTTCAGCATGTAAAAATGGTTTTTAAACAGCAATTTATTATTTACAATCACAACATGGAAGAAATTACAAAGAAAACTGGACACATTCGCTAAAGTAAGTTGGGAATTTACACAACAGAAATGATTGAGTGAATTGGATAACATATTACAATTACGAATACTGGACACATGCAAGTGGTCCCATTAGCCAATTAGGCAATAATTCTATCAGCCCCTGGTAGGGAGGAAATTTACGGGCAATCAGGAACATAGACACAGCTGCGCTTGTAACGGCATCAATACTCACTCTTGGGATGAAAGGATTCCAGTTAAAAATAAAACTGAGTTGATACTCTCTCTTTAATTGAATAAATACAAGAATTGGAGGGAGATCCTTTACACTACTCACTTGCAAGCAAGGGGTGAGAATTACATTATACACTGTCAAGGAATCACACATGGGATTTAGATACACTGTTTAAGTGGACGAGACAAGAAATTACTTCAGCAATGATATGTGAGAGAGATGTAATAAAATGAGTCAAAGAAAAAGATCCTGGCCAACCAATCTTCCTTCTGGGACACATTACCTTTTTTGCTTCCGGGTTTTGTATTCACACACAACCTTGGATCAATGTGATCCAAGTTAGTGACAATATCCAGGAATTGGTACTTCTGTCCAGCATGAATAAAGTGTGAGTTCCAAAGTCACTTGGCTCCAGGTTGTTGGGCAGAGGTTACTCGGTATGACCGTCTCCTAGACTGATCTTTCTTGAACTACTTTGATGGAGTGACCTGTGTTTTGTGAGGTCTGAATGGTTGCTGGAGGCGCCACGTCAGGATAAGAATGCGGCGTTTACCTGGGAATTAGAAGAAGCTTGGCTAGTATATGAGTATACGAGTCGAAAACTCAGTGGGTGGTAAAATAAATTTGGTATAAGTTACCCTTGGGACTCATAAGTACCCTCCTTGGAAAAAGGTGCCACACTTATTGGTTGAACTAACCTATCACCTCTAGGTCTGTAGGTCTGTGGGTGTCCCCCTGTCCCCTACTGCCCCTACATACACGCACACACACACACACACACACACACACACA
The DNA here is from genome assembly GCA_039081455.1 of Macrobrachium rosenbergii. Taxonomy (NCBI): domain Eukaryota; kingdom Metazoa; phylum Arthropoda; class Malacostraca; order Decapoda; family Palaemonidae; genus Macrobrachium; species Macrobrachium rosenbergii. The sequence continues at coordinate 4,935,022 of JANJGK010000050.1, forward strand.
CACACACACACACACACATATATATATATATATATATATATATATATATATATATATATATATATATATATATATATATATATATATATATATATATATATATATATATATATATATATATATATATATATATATATATATATATATATATATATATATATATATATATATATATATATATATATATATATATATATATATATATATATATATATATATATATATATGAAATTTTTATCACACTGTTATTTATATACAATCATGAAGCTACAAATGTCGCTTAATATCGAAATTCACGCTATCTCGGGATATCTCCGTTGGAGAATTGTCGCCGAAGGGGAATTTATATAAGTGATAAATGAATTGGAATCGTCTTGATGGCTTAATGGTTAACGTCCACTGGAGTCGCTGAATAGGTTTTCGTGTCACGGGTTCGTGTCCCGACGATTCCAATTCATTTATCACTTATATAAATTCCCCTTCGGCGACAATTCTCCAACGGAGATATCCCGAGGTAGCGTGAATTTCGATATTAAGCAACATTTGTAGCTCCATGAATATATATTTTTACGTTTTTCCTGGGGATTTAGTTTGATATATTCTCTGTGAGACAGGTAGCAAAAATTTAAGGTAATTTAACCTTGTGATTCTGACTTCGTGGGTCCAGGAAAACATAAAAAAAGAGGAAAACAAAGGGGAATTTCATATGAGCATAAGGCCTGCTTCTCTAGGCAGCTCTCTCCAACATCTCCTCCACTGCTCGGGGGTAATCTCGTACGCCTTCGTAACTGCTTGGCGTACGGCTTCCCAGGTTCCCCTATCTTCTGCTGAAATGAAAGGGAGTGGTAGGCAACGAGGGCCTTCGCTCCAAGGAACTTGCCCAACACCAGGGAGAGTTCGGCTGCACTCAGGGGGCAGGCCTTTAAAACTGTCTCGGCGCTGTCGAGCCACACCTCGGGCTCACCCTCCGTCCACTTTGGCATGCAGGCGAGAGCCTGGCTGAAGGCACTCATCCCCTGGGTGGCATGTGGAGGCGAATGGCCACTCTGTTGCAGCATTGCAAGTTCATGCGCACGCTGCTTGTCCCTTTCTTCCCTCTCTACTTCTTCTCGTCTCTCCTGAGCCTGCCTCTCTGCTGCTCGTTCCTGTCTTTCTGCTTCTCGTTCCTGTCTCTCTGCTTCTCGTTCCTGTCTCTCTGCTTCTTCTCATTTCTCCTGAGCCTGTCTCTCTGCTTCTTCTCGTTTCACCTGAGCCTGTCTCTCTGCTTCTCGTTCCTGTCTCTCTGCTTCTTCCCGTCTCTCCTGAGCCTGTTTCTCTGCTTGTATGGCGTCCATCCTCTCCTGTACCCAGTCTCTTAGTTCTCTCCCGGAAAGGCCGAGTTCCTTCCCTGAGGACATGAAGAACTTGAAATCCTCGCTCTGCTGAGACCGTGTCGACATATTGCAGGTGGGAGAGGACGCTAGTAACACACAGAATTAATTTCCCAGAGGTGTGGGAATTTTGAATTTTCCCCAAAGGGCGTATGAATGATCTCCTGCCCTGGCACAGCGGGCTGCGATAGGGAATAGGGAATTAGGAATGGGAATTCTCCGGTCTCCCAAGTTACCGACAAAATGGGCTTATTTGGGAACGATAATGAACAAATATTTGGTCTCCTAAACGGGTATGGTTGGGGACAATGATTAGCAAATGATTGGTCTCCCGATTTACCAACGGAGCGGGCTGATTGGGGAACGATGATTAACAAATGATTGGTCTCCCAAGGTACCGACAAAACAGGTTTAGTTGGGGACGAGGATTAGCGAATGATTGGTCTCCCGATTTACCGACTTAGCGGGTTTGGTTGGTGACGAGGATTAGCAAATGATTGGTCTCCCGATTTACCGACAGAGCCGGCTGATTGGGTGACCATGATTAACAAATGATTGGTCTCCCAAGGTACCGACTTAGCGGGTTTGGTTGGGGACGAGGATTGACAAATGATTGGTCTCCCGATTTACCGATGGAGCGGGCTGATTGGGCGACGATGATTAACAAATGATTGGTCTCCCAAGGTACCGACTTAGCGGGTTTGGTTGGGGACTGTGATTAGCAATTGATTGGTCTCAGCAAATTGCCGACGAAGCGGGTTTATTGGGGACAAGAATAGAATATATTTGGGTCTCCCGAATTACCGACACGGCGGTCTTATCTGGGGACTTGGAAATACGATTCGTCCCTTAGGACTTAGAAATTACTAACGGGAAAACCCCAAAGAAAAATGTTTGCTGAGAAATGAATGGGAAAAAAAATGCTACACACGCGGGCATGGGCGGGGGTGCAGGACGTCTGACCAACACCGGAGTTATTTTTAGATTCTGTGTGAATGAACCCGTATATTTATAGACCGTCTGGGATTATGGGGAATTTCCCAGGATGAGAGGATAACACTAAAACGACCTAGTAATTTTCCCTATAAGCGGAGTTTAAATTTCGCTTTCCTAACACCTAACTCGAATTCTAACTACACTGAGAGAATTTCAGCAATGCAAGCTGACTTCATCTTGTCCCACGTGGGAATTTATTCGCGCCTAAATAACAATTCGCTAATCCAAACTGCGAAGTAAAATTTATCACAGAGGAATTTCTTTCGCACTATTCCTCGAAGCAAAGAATATGGCAAAGATTTTAGCACAGAGGAATTTCGCACTATTCCTCGAAGCAAAGGATGGTTAGCACTGGTTATTTCCTAACTATCTATCCTGAAAGGCATGCATTAACGAATCTAATACGGCGGTTCTTTTCTCCCAGTGAATACATGCGTCCTATTTCTAATTCCTAGGCACAGTCACGATTGTAAAAAGGTTTGGCTAAGATAAACACATTACTTATGCGGAATTTCCAGATCTGTGTGCTGGTTTTACAGAAAAGGTTCGTAATTGTCTCGTACCCAGCTTAGCTTTGCTAATAGCTGATCTGGCAAGTTGCAAATGCAATAAAGCAACACTAGGGGAAATGCAACTGCAAAACGAGATCTATGGCCAGGTCGCCATTTTTACGTTTTTCCTGGGGATTTAGTTTGATATATTCTCTGTCAGACAGGTAGCAACATCTACAGGTAATTTAGCCTTGTGATTCTGACTTCGTGGGTCCAGGAAAACATAAAAAAGAGGAAAACAAAGGGGAATTTCATATGAGCTTAAGGCTCGTGTTACTGAGGAAGATATTATGTAAAACACAAGGCAAACTTGCGGGAGTGAATTTACATAAATAACGTTAGTACGGGAAAGAGGAATGCTAGTAGATTATTGATCCTGGAGGTGATTCCTACGGGATGAATGAAACTGGGGCATTCCAGACACAGTCCAAGAAACTTCCACGATATAGGGTCCCTCTGAAATGAGAGATATGCACATTATACACCAGTAATGACAGTAGACAAAAGATTAATGAATTCGAAACTGCACTGAGGGTGCCAAGGGGCTTCGATGAATTAATGATAGCTTAGCACTGCCGACACTTGCGGAGCACGGACATTTGACAAGCGATTCGGTGATTACTGGCTCACAATTTAAGTAAATGTTATGAGACAAAAGCGTGACTGAATGGAGGTCTTCCAGAGCACATTACCGTAAGACAGGTTCCAGCGTAGAAAAGGGGTCCGTGGATGACTTGCGATTTCCGAGGGCGAGTTTCTTCACGAGTTAGGATGCGGGGGCTTCATGTAAAAGGGCAATGCGTGGGAATTTCACGAAGGGCTGGGCAATGGCATGTGGGCATCACTCAGGTCAACGGTGGAGCGAACACGTGGCTCGCGGTCGAAGGACATGAGGAGAAAGTATACTTTGAAAAGGCCACGTGGTTAGTAGCTAACAGAGGGCCAAGGCATGGCCAAGATTTCGGGGACTTCTTCACTCCCTATCTTCCACCGCGTGTGTGAGACAGGGGCCTCGTGGATTTCTGCTTTTATCTCCTCCTATGGGGCAGGGGGCACTCCCAGCATATGGGGTTGAATCATTTCCAGCTGATGCCCGCAGGGGGAGTTTTGCCTGTAAGAAAACGACCAGACAGAAATCACTTTTGCCTCGAAGAAAGGTCTGCTTAAAGGGAGTGGCCTTAATCCATTTTAAACCTTTGTATTCTGACCGTGCGAAGTCTCGATAGACAGACGTGTCTATCGATCGAGCGGTTTGCAGTAAATGAAAACAACAAAACAAACAACAACAAAAAAAAAGGAGGAGGCAATTTACTAGCGAGTTCTTGCTAATCATAATATATATATATATATATATATATATATATATATATATATATATATATATATATATATATATATATATATATATATATATATATATATATATATATATATATATATATATATATATATATATATATATATATATATATATATATATATATATATATATATATATATATATATATATATACATATACATATGGCCTGATTCTCGGTCATATATATGTTCTACCAGTACAAATAATATGCGTAAGATGCAATAATATTAACACATAATTATTTTCCTTAATAATTACACAGGACCCTGTAGCAAATATTGTGCTACTTATATTATGTAATTATAGTCAGAAAGTATTCTAAGGTGACGCACCGATCACTGTCTTGAAGACGCACCCCGAACCCGTCGACAACTAAACCCTTACTTATCTTTGACTTTTCAAACTGAACGTGCTTAGGTCATAGACCTCAGCTGATTTGTCTCTTATATAATCGAGAGGAACCAATAAGGGTCTTCGATGTACGGTAATCACTTGAATTACCCGTGCCGAACCCAAACGATCGTATGACGTTCGACGAATCAGCAGTATCTCGTCGTTACTCTCTGATCACAAAGACATACTAACAACTATATATATATATATATATATATATATATATATATATATATATATATATATATATATATATATATATATATATATATATATATATATATATATATATATATATATATATATATATATATATATGTGTGTGTGTGTGTGTGTGTGTGTGTGTGTGTGTGTGTGTGGTGTGTGTGTGTGTGTGTGCGTGTGGTGTGTGTGTGTGTGTGTGTGTGTGTATTTTGACATTCACCTAAAAATTTTGATTCATGACACTTGATGACATTTTCGGATTTGAAAACATAATTCGTTCATATACTTATACATTTGAAAGGAAATTAGAGCAAAGCCCTGTAATGCAATATACATGATACGAAATACTGAATATACATTTTCCGCATTGCCATACACATCTCTTTATGAAAAATACAAAAGAAATATATATATATATATATATATATATATATATATATATATATATATATATATATATATATATATATATATATATATATATATATATATATATATATCGGGATTTTCGAACGTTTGCGCGAACGGTTTCTTGAAATTGGAAAACTGGAATTCATTACTTTCGTAATAAAAGGATCCGTTTATGTTTGTGTTGATACAGATGAATTTAAAACGTTTTGTTATAGGGATTCTATATTATTTTTGGATACATTCGTTTTTTTTGCAGTTTATGGGAAATTACTCTACAGATTTATGTAGTAGCCCGTCTCACCTTCCGGACAGAAGGGAATAAATGTAAATATTTTAAAATTTCAGCTTTTTAGTTTTCTGTAAAAGAAAACTATTGTGCCGTCTGCGCTTTATTCTGTGTGCAATTTTTTCCCTCCGCACTTTTTCTGTCCGCCTTCAGATCTTAAACACTACTAAGGCTAGAGGGCTGCAAATTGGCATGTTAATCATCCGCCCTCCAATCATCAAACATACCAAATTGTAGCCCTCTAGCCTCGGTAGTTTTTATGTTATTTAAGGTTAAAATTTGCCATAACCGTGCTTCTGGCAACGTTATAGGGCAGGCCACCAGCGACCTGTGGTTAACGTTTCACACAGCATTATACCGAGACCACCGAAAGATAGATCCATTTTCGGTGGCGGCAGTACAGAAAACTTGATTGCGCCGAAGAAACCTCGGCGTATTTTTTGCTTGTTTACAAAAGGGATTGAGTCACAAACATGGTATAAGACGACACACTAGTGAAGTTGAAATTATGAAAGGCGATATTTCCATCTACCAGTCCTGTTAATGTTAAAAAATATCTGTTTCACCACAGTCAGAAGCTTCATGAAATGACGTGCTTTTAGAAAATTCAGATATTTTGTGCTTTCCCTTTATCGTTGCCATTTGTATGTAGAAAATCTGATTTGATATTCAAGCCATTTCTAGGCAAAGCTTTTACCAGTTTATGGGAATATGACTTTTTGCTTCAAAGTGAAAATGGATAAAAAAGACATTTTTATCACTTAGTTTTAATCACTTCAAGATAACAAAATTCCCTGAATTTTAATGACATTCATTAATTATTCTTATGGGTATGGTTTGACATATGCTATATTTCGATTAAACCCAAAATGAAAATATTTAAAAGTGTTCTTTTTTCCTCTCATCCTCTTGAAATAAATATGAGTAATTTCCTACTACCTTCAGATTTTACATTATTTCTTACATAAATCTCTCCCTTGTCTTCGTTTCCCTCGATCATGCATATTATCTTTTATTCTCCCTCTTTTCCCCTTACGTCATTATTCATTTCTCATTTCATCAGAGACAAATAATACCATTTCTGCATCTTCAATGTATTCCATCGTCTTCCTCGGGCGATACTCTCGTCTGTGCTTAATGTCTGAGTTTTCTATAGAGTTCCCCGACTTTTTCAGTCAGTTGCACAAATTTAAACCAGATGGTTCTCCAAGGGGCTAAATATCACAACAGGATCTAGCGATCGTTTGCATTAAACTTAGCCCTTTAATGAAAGGTTGAATTCAGAAGAATTTCTCAATGATTATGACATATTTGAATTTGGGACTCTAGGATATAATTCGCGAAAAAGCAGGTAAATACTGCTTGTTTGTTGTAGTAACTCCGTAATCATATTGCAACAAAAATCCTTTATTTTCAGTCAGATGAAATTAGACTTTGCCATATGTAACACACTTCCCTGTACTTCTGAAGTGACCTTTGACAATGATTAAATTAGGTCCCTAGGTCGGAACGACGGACTTATTAAACCTTATCTGGAATTAAGAACGTCCCCCGATTCGATGTAGCCGAATGGCTTCTTCTTCTTTGTCCCAGAGAGAGGATTCGTTGGCCTGGATGGGACTGGCGTTAGGCAGAGTGGAAAGGCAAATGAATTGGCCCTTCTACGCAACTGACTCACCCCTCGAGTTTTTAGTTTAATTCAGAAAATGCAATCCCCCCCCCCCTCTCTCTCTCTCTCTCTCTCTCTCTCTCTCTCTCTCTCTCTCTCTCTCTCTCTCTCTCTCATTTCTTCACCTAATTCGACTTTGGTCTGCGAACAATCCAGCAAGAATGAAAGAATTTGTATCATCTCTCCCACGATGGATTTTTTATCGAGCCTGTTACAGTCTGTGGCCCTTTGATGAATTGTGGATTCGTAATGAGATTTTTTCCTTTGAAGAGAATTAAATTTTATAGATTAAACGGTGTAAACTGTTTAACCTTTTGGAACCATAGGGGGACGTAATTGTGAGGAAGACTTGTTAAAATCTTGTTTTAATTTCGTACGTATGGCAAACGTCTGACCACCGTTGTACTATTGCAGTACTGGCAAAACATTGATGGGATTTAGACGATTTATCTAGTTTTCATCAAGTTATTATTATTATTATTATTATTATTATTATTATTATTATTATTATTATTATTATTATTATTATTATTATTATTCATATGGAACAAGACCACAGGGGCTATTAACTCGAAATTCAAGCTTCCACAGAATATGGTGTTCATTTAAAAGAAGTAACAGAAACCAATAGGATATACAGAATGAAGAGATCAGTTATTAGAAAAGAAAAAAAAATAAAGAAATTAGTAAATAGAGAGATGAGAATGTAAGTAAATGATTAAAATACTAGGAAAATCGTTGAAGGGTAGTAACGCATTGCATCTTGGCTTGAAATTTT
>JANJGK010000050.1:4950225-4978231 GCA_039081455.1 Macrobrachium rosenbergii
CAGCATCCGTCCGACCAAAGAATGAGCATTTTCCCCATAATCCCATCTGCGTGCATTGCAAAAAGATTGGGCACTCAGAATCTGAGTGCCGATTTAAGGGGGGAGACACTTTGAAGCCTCCTTCCAATAAGAAGCCTAACCAGACTACACCCGATCCTACCACTTCTAGGAAGGAATTTAGCACGGCACACTGTCACACTTGCAAAGCACACGGGCATATTGCCAACTATAAAGATTGTCCTGGCAAGAAACTGGTATCCATCCTTGCCCTGTCAGCCTCTCACATCCTAACCTCAAGATTTCCATCAGAAGGTCCAGTATTTGTGATGCCTCCTCGATTTCAGTACCAGACACAAACAGTCACCGCATTCGTGGACACTGGTGCGGACATCTCCCTGATCAGACAAGATAAAGTACCCTATGAGGCTGACATCAAAGAAATTAACCCCATCACTATTGTGGGTATTAACATTTGAAAAGCGACACTCCCTGTAGTCTGGTTGAGGGTCACTACCCCCTTCAAAAGCAAGGGCTGCACCCTTGCAGTAACTAGCCACATTTCTCAAGGATATGAACTCCTTGAGAACGTGACCTCCATGCTGGGGCCTATTACTCCTGGGGCCCTGCTCCCCATTATTTGCCACCCACCGCTGATGGTCCTTCATGCTCGGCCATCAAGGAGAACGAGTACGAGATGCATGTCGCTGGCTGCGAGGAAACAGGATGGAGGAAGGGCCTTGATGGAGAAAAATTACATGCTTATGTGGAAGAGGAACGGACTACATGACAATTGACTAAAATCCCTGGAGCCCAAACGTGGGGTGACCCTGGCCACTAGGATGCACAGTTGCTGGGCCCTTCATGGTGACACCTCCCAGGAACTCTTCTAAAAGTTGACAGGTCGCCTTCCATGACCCTCGTAACACAGTATCCCTCATACGGGAAGACCAGGTACCCGAAATAGCCCTCATCCAACCTAATCAACCTGTGGTCTACCGGAGTAAGGATGGAAGGAAGACAAAGCTCCCATCAGTCCAGTTGGAGGTCACCACATCCCATCAAAGTGGGACTGGCACCCTTATGGTAGCTGCTTGTCTGCTGAGGAACTACAATGTCCTCCTAGGAACTGGTGAGCTTTCTAAATCTAACATCTTTGTACCACCAGTACCTGAGTTGATCATGGCAAACTGCAAACCTCATGCACCTGTAATGACTTCTTCTTCTTCCCAGTCCCCAGAAGATAAGATTCTGGCAGACGATGTTCTAAGCGCAAGGTGGGGCACAGAGAATAGTTACACTGCCTTTACTCCAGTTGTTGCAGCAGCCGAGACAGTGGCTGGCAGAGCGCCCTCTCCGTCTGGTAACGCAGCTTCCAGTGCCACTCCCTGCTTAGATCTCAAGGGTACTCCTGGGAATTTGAAGCATAAACCTCAGAGGAAACCACAGAAGAAAAGTAAGAGGTGTGGAAGGTCAGATAGCTTGCCAGAGCCAATGAGCTCTCCTGGCACCTTACCCAGATATGCTTGCCTAGGTGATTTCTTCTTAGGTAGAATCTTTTAAATATTATTCACAACCTTTAAATTTAATCTATCCAATTTCTTCCCTATATATTAGAGCTGCTAAGCTCCCATGGCCCTCTTGACACAGTGCCGCACCCGAACAGGGTTTTCTTGGCACCTTACCCAGAGAAGGTTGCTCGACCTATCTTTTATGTAGATTGTATGAAATTAAACCTAATGAATTAGAACTGTTCTCTAGCCCAAACAAGCTGATGGACATGTCCTAGCCATTTTCATTGGGTCTTGATAACCCTTAATTCTTACAGCCAGTTCTTCGAATTTTTCCTTATTTTACTTTCTCCTCTTACGCAATACCTCACCTCATTTTCTCGTAATGACTGCAGCTCTCCTGAAGCTGAAATTAAGTTATTTCATGAAATGAAAAGACGTATGTTGACTTTCCAGCTGCTTAACTAATGGCAATACTCATTAGCTACAATTATCTGTTTTATACCACTGGCTGTGAGTAAGTCCTGATGTAACTGACATCATCTACTTGATGTCAACTCTCCAGCTGACATGAATTACTCGCTAATTGAGGACATTTTGCTTCCAGGAACGATAATAAAAGGGAAGAATCGCTCAGAATTAGGTTGCGTCCTTAAATGGCAAAATGTGAAGGGAAATAATGTCTATAATTAATATAAGTTTCCAAGGACCTTTTAGAAAATTTGGAATGAATTCTACATTTAAACCAGAATTTATTGATGAATTTTTGTAATTATAAATCACAGAATATGTATGATTTATATAGCAGGTTTTCTCTGTTCCCGAAACCTCTTTAAGCCATTATCTCTGGGATCAATGTACTCTGTGTACTCTCTCTCTCTCTCTCTCTCTCTCTCTCTCTCTCTCTCTCTCTCTCTCTCTCTCTAATGGTAATGTCTGAGTAATGACTGTAGTTGCAGGATTGAATAATCACTCATTACTTAGCAACATCAACATTCATGCTTTATTCATCACCAGTTTTATATACACGAAACTAGTTTCATATACTGTATATGAAACTAGGTTGCATTCTTCACGCGTAAGCAGTCGTATTCAATGAACTCATTAGCAGATAAACTAGAACATTGGAAGAAAAACAGAAGAATAGCAAAACCAGGTCGGATAACTATGAAAAAATGCTTTTAGAATATTCCCAAGCATACGCATATATTTTAAGCGAGTAAGGATTTTAAATCCCTCGCTCTCGCAGGTAAATCTTATCTAAAAATCCGTTTGCAACGCGCCTAAAGATTTCCGATGTTCAGACGACCAACAGAGAAATAGGTGGGATTCAATAAAGGCCTTTTTCTCTCACCTATAAATTGGTTTAGTTAAGGCTGGAAATTCCCGGAATACGGAAATTCCTCTGGAAATAATGAACGGCAAGCAAAGGAATGAACGAGTAAGAATCGGAGGAACCCAATAAAAGAAGTGGGAATGGCTGAACTTCTTTTCTTCCACTGCGAGAAATCTTGTCGGAACTGCAAATGGAATGGCCGGGAAACATAAAGGGAGAGGCAAGGCTAAGAAATTTCTTTGTTTAAACAGTTTTAAGGTGGACAGTGAATTAGCTTGAGGAGGAGAACAGCTGTTTTTATTTATTTCTATTCCCAGACTGTGAACTCTTTCCTAGTAAGAGATAAGGGAAACAGGAAAGAATTGTATTTTTTAGGAAGTTTTAGTATAAATCAAATGTTAAAAGAAGTGTTTCACATTTATTTTTATGAAGACAAAAAAAAAAAAGTGTAAAATTAAATAGCAGTAGAATTAAATAGTAGTTTTTCCATGTTTTTGCGCCATAACACATACTTCTGCAAGCTTTCAATAAATGAAATGTGTAAGACCGCTATCCGAGAGAGAGAGAGAGAGAGAGAGAGAGAGAGAGAGAGAGAGAGAGAGAGAGAGAGAGAGAGAGAGAGAGAGAGATCTTACTGTTAAACTTGCGTTCGTTTCTTCTATATCCAAAATATTTGCATATCTGCTTATTTACATAAATCAAATCTTAGATTCGAACAAAATGGATAACACCGTAAATTAAATATAATAAATACAATGACTTAATTTGTTATGAGTTATGAATTATCTGCCTCACAGTATATGATAACTAGGAGGTATTTCGTACTTTGCAATAAATTGTATTAAATCTACAAGACTTGAAAGACTGGCAGTATAGACATTTTGATAACACTCCATAAACAATACTTTATGAAAACGAATATGGTCGATTAATTATATACTGCTAAGGAAAATATAAAAAAAAATACGACCCGTGTCATCTAAAACATAATATTGTAATTACTGTATCATTAACTTTGATACGGGAAATTGAAAGGTTTATGTAAATTATTTCGTATTTTTTTTTTTATTTGAAAGGAGTGTTGTTGACCTGAAAAACCTTGGTGTTTACTTTGCTTGACTCTTCTTTCGGAAGTCAACAACTTTCACGTAATCTCTCATATAAAGTTTGATGAAAAGGAATCTTTTATAAGTTTGGGAGACTGGGTGATAGTTGAAGGCATGAGAGAGATGAAGAATTGAAAGAAAATATATATTATTTTTATAGCTAAGGTCCGGTGAGAGAGATATATATATATATATATATATATATATATATATATATATATATATATATATATATATATATATATATATATATATATATATATATATATATATATATATATATATATATATATATATATATATATATATATATATATATATATATATATATATATATATATATATATATATATATATATATTGCGGTGGTTGCAATGGAATAAACGACTGCTTCCAGTGGTGCATGCTATCACCCTGTACTGAATCAATCTACAACATCCTTTGACTGCAAGCTACAGAACATGGGAATGAGGATTCATCCAACAAGTGACATTGGGCCAATAAGTTATCTATTCAGATTACTGAATGAACACGTTAGGTTAGGTTACTCTAGGCTAGGAATCTCTAACTTAGATGTTTCCATGGACTGTAAGAGTTCCTGACATAGGATAAGGTTATTCTCAGAGCTAATGTCTTACTCCCACCGGTACTAGAGCAACATACTAGGCACTTCTGAGCCTAGGCTAACACAATCTGATGCTTACGGTAACTTGACATGTGATGAAAGATCTAAGGCTGAAATGAAATGGTTATTACAAAATTTACAATAAAAATGTAATTGAACTTCTATATTCAACAAAAATATATCTCTTGCTTTATCTATTAATCTATTGAACATCAAATTTATCAATTAACTGGTAAGTGAAACAAATATACCTGAAAAATCTCGTGTCCACTAAACACAATGTAAATACGAAATAATCTAATGAAACCTTCAAACAAATCAGCTATATTCTGAAAGAATACTGATGAGGAATTGAAATCTCAAACGGATATCTGAATTACAAATATGATTCCTACAGCTAATAAGGTCTTGGAGACAGAACATGACTATATTTTCGCAAAAACATAGTGTTACAGAATCGGAAGACTTATCTGTAGCTGTTCCAGACGTCTTCTCCCTGCGGGAAAATAAGTCACAGCTAAACACTGAACAAAATGTTACAAAATTATATTGTCCCGTCATAAATCCAAATTAGCTTTACGAAATTACTATTTTCACTCATGATAAATGAAGAATTACTATTTTGGTTTCATGACTGATGACGATGAAGTTATATCTCAAACGCAAACTTAAGTGCAAAAGTACAATTTCACAACAAATCTTACGCTCAAATAAAACATTTTTTACACAAATTTAAGTTTCCAACACTTCTACACAACTTAAACTTTACTTTCAGATTACTCAATGAAACATGTCAAAACAAACAAAACAAGCCCCCAAATACAGAAATCGCGCATGGATTCACAGGCAAAAAAAAAAAAAAGGAAACTGTGCGTGGTTTCTGAAATCACCACACACACACTCACACACACACACACACACACACACACACACACACACACACACACACACACACACACACACACATATATATATATATATATATATATATATATATATATATATATATATATATATATATATATATATATATATATATATATATATAGTGTTTTTAAGTTTACCATTATCTTGTGATTTTTATGTTGAGGAATAAGAGGTCCTGTTCATCTTTGGATACTCCTTCATGACACTGGTCTGGCTATATGAACATTTGTAATATTCCAACATACTTTCAGTCAAGACTTTTTAAAAATCTTCTTGCAGTCTTCATCGAATATCCCCTGTTTACAGTAACTGTTACATTGATACCCCGCCTAATTTTGCTTCTTGACTCTTCCTCCTCCTCCTCCTTCCCCTCATCCCCTCTCTCCGACCTCTTCGAGGTCTGTATCACAGGCCATTCCAGGCACAGCCTGTTCCAGATAAGCCTTGTTTGTTTTGCGCCTCAATGTTCCTTTTCGAGCTCCCCTGCTTCACATCTCCATTGAGGAAGGATAACCATCCTCCAGCGAATCCTGCGAAGCTATCACGCGATGTTCGAAGAGCGTATCCGGGAGAGAAATGACCGATCTTTTATTTCCCTTGGAACCTCGGCGGGTCAGATGAGAAAGCGGACGTGATGGAACTCCCTCTCTTTTATGGAGTCGGAAGTATAACCGCGAGAGAAGAGGACCCGAATATTTTCTGCTGGTTTCTTTCTTATTCGTTGAGGTATTCCCTCGAGGAAGGTCATTTCCGCTGGCTGTGAAATGTGACGCAGGCGTTGAGCCTTCTGTTCTGCCAGGTTGTTTTTTGAATGTGGAGGAATGGAACATATTATTGAGAAAGTTACTGTTAAGCAGAATATACTCAGGCAAGTAAATAAACACGTACTCACAGGAACACAAAAGTTGAACTTACAATGCTGTAACTGAATACCCATTTTTCACTCTAGAATGTAATGGGTGTTATTCTCTCTCTCTCTCTCTCTCTCTCTCTCTCTCTCTCTCTCTCTCTCTCTCTCTCTCTCTCTCTCTCTCTCTCAGAATGTGAGTAAAAAGATAAGGCATTCGACAAGCGTAAAGACTGCAGTTCACTCAGGGTGAATGGCTAGCTATCGTGGACTGCAAATGACTGGAATAAAATGAACGCATTTGTTACTAGTGTAGACTCCCAAATGCTTTGATTGATGCTTTGATGTGGCAGGGATCGAAGTTTACAACATGTGACTTAGAACTTATTATCAAGTACAGTATTATTGCCTACGTGTAATCTTATTATAAATTTAGCTTTTAGAGAAAGCAAGCATCAGAATTTATAAAATGCAGTCACTCTTAAACTTGTGAGAAAGATAATATAGTTTAAATGATGCAGTTATCATAAAATATTATTTTTTCATCGTTTCATACTGGAAATGGATAATTCTGAAACGCTGCTTGCAATGCTTAAAAGTTTTATCATTCAAAGCAATTGTTTTTGTAATATCACTTATAAAACATAGCAAATGAATTCTCCACTTTGTCTAACAATGAAATGGTTATATCTCTGCCTGGTTGTCGTACCAGTAGTTAAGAAATAATTTTATTTCATTGTCGCTTTTCTTGCTCGATTTAATTAGCAACATGTACCATCAACAGAGTGCCAATTCCATGTATTGACAGATAATTATATTCCTAAAGGAAATTCATATCAGTAATTCTCATTGGCAAAGGGACACCTTTCTCTAGGAATACATTTAATACCAGTTGTTCTCCTTCTCCAATCACTGAAATTCCTCGTCACTAAATTCACTTGTGCCTGCAGTCCAAACTGAAAACACATTGAAGACGTTATATATATATATATATATATATATATATATATATATATATATATATATATATATATATATATATATATATATATATATATATATATATATATATATATATATATATATATATATATATATATATTCTTATGTGGGTCCTTTGGCTGATGAGTTTTTCGTTAATTACTGTAATTATTGTAGCCCTGCTCTACTTAAGACCCACGTAATCCTGTCAATTAAAGCTAAAACTTACCCCAAGAGACAGACAATTACTTAATTGGATTAGGTCGCCAGTCGGAGATATGTATTGAATAATTTGGATTATTTCTGAATTAAATGAATAATATCAACTCTATTCATTACCCACCTAGTCCCAACAAAAGAAAGAATGCACTGTTACAGTGAGGGAATTTACATGAGCCAATCAGTCAACTTCAGACACAGTCATATTTCCCCCCCCTTCAGTTATAATGCAACGGATAATCATTCTTGTAGCTCTATCATACGAAATTTGAGTATTTTAAAGGCTATTCCTCTTCCAAACAATGGTGTGATCAGGTTCCAAGGCTTCCTGAATATTGCTTATGCATAACCTCTCCCTAATTCCTACTTACTGCAAGGGGGATATCTTACGCAATCTCACTACACAATAATAATTATTTATATAATAGACTTCATACAGGAATTATGGTTCCACCAGTGTCTCTAGTCAGTGGCTGATAAAGGGGGAAAATTTGGAAATAGGAGTACAGTGGAAGAAATACCAGCAGATCAACAAAATCTTGTCAATTCCAGACTTACCTTCAGGTAGGCTCTTTGCGCACTGCAATGGACGCCTGGGAGTTGGAACAACACGTTACATCTATTCGACTAGTAAAAAAGACAGAAGAGGGGACAAAGGATAATCTTCATCATGAAACTAAGTTTATGTACTGAAAATCTGGTTACGAATAAATGTTGCACTTAACTAGGTACTTATAGCATCCTTATCTATATGACAGCTTAACTGATTCCTTTATTTGTAAATATAGCGAAACATTATAATTAAAATGATAAGAAATATACATAACTGAGGTTTCACACCTCAGTTAACTGGTCCTAGATATTATCAGTCTAAAATTCGAGATAGGCGCCACTTCAACGAAATTCAGGTTATAATAGGACTCTTATCCTTAAATATTCTAGAATGATTTAGCATAAAGAAGAATGCTATGTTTTGCCTCCATTATGGTCGAAAATCAGTTTAAATGCTAAGTGTTTTTCGCTTACTGTATGCGGTAGGCTAGCCACACTACACACCATTTTTCAGGTGGGCCGTTATAGGGAATATGCCATGCGCTTATCAGAGAGCAGACAATAGGCTCTTTTATTATTGTTGCGTGGGGACCAGTCAACTCTCGGAAAACAATGTTATTCAAGTATTTATCGCTATTATCTGCGTTATTATTAAGGGGAGTGTTAGAAAAAATCGTTTTTATTAGTAACTCTGATTATTTTGCATGAATCAGTTTGAAATTTTGGGCATTGGGTAGTTCATGTATAGCGAAAAGGTCAGTATTCATTTTGTCTTTCTCGGCCCCCCCCCCCCATTCACTGGTACCCCGACCCCCCAAAAAATCTTAAAAAAAAAAAAAAACTCAGCCATGACTATTGCAACCTAAGAGCTGAATTTTACGTGGTAGACAGGTATTATAGATTAGAATACAGTGATAGAGTGCTTTTTTAATTTTTCTACAAATATTTTTCGATTTTTTAAAAATCTTGGATCGATTTCGTGGAAAAATAAATCCCAAAAATATTTTTGGGTCAAAATAAAAAAAAATCTCTATAGTTTTGTAGACAATTTATTTAGCTTTCATTTGCTTTTATGTTTCATTGACATAGGTGAATTCGTTACGTCTGAGTTTCAATTTGAAGGTCGACAACTTTAGTTTTGAGATATCGGCCTCCAAAGTTTTATGATGACATTTTTTGCTTGTCTGTGCTTTTATTTGCTTGTTGTCTCACACTTTGAGGTTTTTATGACAAATTTTATATGTTATATCATATTGGTGTTATCTGTGATTATTATTTTATGTATATTGAATTATACTTTATATATTTAGGCTCCTGGTCCCCCCTCTTTCCTCTCTCTTGGGTGCCTCCCTCTTCATGAGGTCGTTTCTTCCTTTTCTCTTATGGAACGTAGATGTTGTTTAAATTTTCTTGATCTCGGCATGGTTTCTTCTAAACAAAAAAGTATTGCAAAGCCAAGAGAAATACAAAAAACTGACTTGCAAAGTAATATAAGTGCGCTGAATGTAAAGCGTGTCAAAACACAGGCGAGGTTGGGCACCGCGATGTTTTGCTTCGTTGAGAGCTGAGCTGCCACTGATTGCCCAAGTGGGTACACTCCTTCACCCAACAGAGCCTCTGCGCACTTGCGTAGGATATAGTTGCCATATACCGCATTTAGATATTCTTCTTTGATAGCTAAGTTGAAATTACTACAGATATGCTGAAGTTATCATTACATTATACGAAAAATGTAATTTTCTCAGTGATAGTATGGTTACGGTTTTGGCTTATAACTCAAAACTATTGGGAATTTTTAAATAAAATTTTCTGAGAATATAGTCAAGAGGTGTAAGAGAACGTATGTGAAATATCAGGAAAAATTTGGATTCTTCGATTTTTTCGTCAAACACTCCCCTTAATCTTAGGGTGACCCCACTACCTTATCATAAGTTTAGACAATACAGATTCTATAGAAGTGGTCTGTGACCAGGTAATACCCGGATAATGTGTAAAAAGCAACAAATTAAATATTTCTGTGTCAGTGGATTCGCGTTCAGGGGATGGTGATACAGATGGTTATGAGCCTTTTCAGGCAATAGATCTTGGTGATAGTGTTGTTATTAAGCAAAGCAGCGTTATGATAGGTGAGTGTACAGAGGAAATTTGTAATATCAAAGGCAAGGGGTTAAAAGGAAAGTCTAATAGTGAGAATAGAAAGAGAAAAAACTCATTATTATGGCGATTATAGTGACAGTGACACCTCAGATAACGAGTAAGTGCATCCAAATAATAATAATAATAATAATAATAATAATAATAATAATAATAATAATAATAATAATAATAATAATAATATAGAATGTGATAATCCTTCCCCTTGTGCCACTGGCAGAGCTATACGTTTGGCAAACATGCCACCTCCCATCAGTGTTGAAACCAGTGCCAGTGCCACAACTAGCTGTGGTTCTCAACCTATGGAACCTTCAAATGATGAAACTGAACACTCGGCACAGCAGGAAAATAGAAGAAGATGGTTTATAGTCCGAAAAAAATGAGCTGTTAATATTGCTAAACTGTAAAAAAAAAAAAAAAAAAAAAAAAAAAAAACCTTGTCTGTTCTACCAAAGCTTTGTTAAGAAAGCTAGCGCCAATAAAAAAAATATGTCAGACAAGAAGGTCGGCATCCCTTTTGAAGTGCAAGAATGAGTGTTTTTTTTTTTTCCAGAATGAGGATGAAGTGATTAGTGTGATCTTCAAGACATACTGGGTAGTGGGTAGGGAACCCATCAGAAGGAAGCGATCTAAGGCTGGAGAAAACAGGTGGTAGACATTGAGCTACTCTGACACCTTCAAGAAAAAGGAAATAGCAAACTTCATTCCTGCAGTAACCGTTATGAGGACCCAAAAGGTGCTATGGAAAAAGTTGCCTGAGGGAGGAACAACAATAAAGGACCCAAGAGACACGAATCCCAACACCAGGAAAGAAAATTATTTTTTTTTTTTTTTTTTTTTACAGCGTGTCCGTGAACATAAAAAACTTCTGCTAGTTTTATTTCAGCCACTACAGCCGTAAACACACCCAGAAGGAGCAATATTTAAAGTCTGACCTCAGCGTCAGGGCACCGTACATAAATATACCTAAATGGGATGGATGTCAGCCAGCCTGATGCCGCCCTGGTGAAGTTAAAATACTGCAAGATTTTCAGTAGCCATTATACTATCGGTTTTCAACCAGTGAACGAGGGTGTCTGCAACATCTGTGAGTGGCTCATGAAAGCTTTTGTTGATGGGAGGCTGGCTGGGACAGATGTCTTGCACCTTGAACAAGAACCAAATCACATAATGAAAAACCCCTTGGCCTCCAATGCCATGAAGACAGCCAAACACTGTGACGACGATTAGGTCCAGTTGCCATGGGCTTAAAAAGCAGACCTTGCCATAGTCTGAGTCTGTCTTTTGGAGCAGTTTTATCATCATTGCCAGCCTCACCCCTACGCCTTGTTGACAGTCCTGCCTGTCCATGGGTTAATGCAATTAGTTACTCAAAAAACAATAAACATGACAAGAACTTTTCAAACTTTGGTGAGTAAAATTGTTTTTGGTCATTATCCAATTTTTTCTTGACTATTCATCCACTAAAGATCATTTTATATGCATTAAACACCATTATCTATATCATTATTTATTATTTACATTGTGCTAGGATTGTCACTAACATACTCGATAGTAATTAACTGTGTGTGTGACTGTAGTTTTTGAAAAATTTTCGAGATAATTTGCTATTAACGTAATCATTATCGTCTTCATTAATCACTATTCATGTGTTTGTTATGATTACAGTTAACATATTCCATGACATGTTTGTAAATGTTTATTGATGTTTATTAATTATGTGACAATAGTTTTGGAAATTTTAGGAATTTTTTGAAAAAGACAAATATTTTTTGAAGGAGGTTGAGTTTAAGTGATTTTCTTCTTTCTATTATCTTACAATATTGTAAAATAACATAAGGTAACAATACAAATAATATAATTCACATTTTCTACTGTTAAAACATAAAACACATTTTAGCTCTCAGTGAGATGCCCGAACATTTTTGCACATACGTCAAAAACTAATGAACATTTTTTAAATTGTTATATAGGTATAATGTACGTGGAATTAGCTTCAGTTTGATAGCGAGTAACGTCATGGTGTCATAAATACAATGTTAATGCGAATTGAAATTCACTGATTTGTAACTGTGATTTATTTATTAATTAATTTCATTATGGCACATAGCATGTTTCTCGAGTAACGGAACAAATGTAGTTCAGTTAGGCAATCTTGAGTTTATGTAATGATTGCTTAAAACTGTGTTTTTCTAGGTGTCAGTTTACTTCCGTAAATGTTGGCCATAACTAAGTTTTCAAAAAGTCAAACATATCGTCACATGTAGACCTATAGCTATGGTATACTTACAGTAATACAAATTGTTGAATTAATTTTCGCCTTTCACATTACTATGAATGAACATAAATTATTATAATGCAAAATTTAAGGCCAGTATCTCTAAGTTATGTGACAGATACGTTTTCCACCTCGGACAGTTAGCCAACTCTTTCAATTTTGATGCATTATTCTCCATTCTTCTTCTCCAAGAAAACAAAAATTAAATTTTCGTTCAGATGAAAAGTAATACGATATTGAAACCAACAATATGAGAAGACCATATCAAATACGTCCGCATACGTGGTTTCTAACTCAAAGGACTCATCTTTCCACCTTGGGGTATCCTTGTTCGGCCCAGTCCTAACTTAGTAGTCTACACCTATATCACGGCGCTAAGAGGCCGTCCACTCTTGGTGGAAATACTGTGTGAATCTTTTTTCTTTTTTTTTTCTATTGACAGCAACCTGAAGGAAGATTGAGTAAATAAGTAAGTATACCTTAGTTTTACCAGATCACTGAGCTGATCAACAGCTCTTCTGGGGCTGGCCCGAAGGATTAGACTTATTTTACGTGGCAAAGAACCAACTGGTTACTTTAGCAACGGGACCTGCAGCTTATTGTGGAATTCGAACCGCATTATAGCGAGAAATGAATTTCTATCACCTGAAATGAATTCCTCTAATTCTTCATTAGCCGGCCGGGGACACGAACTCGGGCCTAGTGAGTGCTAGCCCACAACTCTACCGACTCCCCCAACGAGGAGCTATTAAGGAAGATTGAAACTGGAAATATATTAGACAGAGGTTTTCATTGCAGATACATGCAGGTGGTAGTCAGTTTAATTTGATGGGTTGAATACATTTCGAATGAACGATGGATTGATCTAGTTAGGGAAAATTAAGGATATATTTGTTTTTATACTTGTAGGCTATAATTAATTTTGTCCATTATGCTTACGATTTTGTGTTTGTACATCAAATGTTTATATATTTTACTTACATAATGTTTTTATGTTTATATATTTTAATTATATTAAATTTAAATATTAAATATTTATATATTTT
Source organism: Macrobrachium rosenbergii (assembly GCA_039081455.1). Lineage (NCBI taxonomy): Eukaryota > Metazoa > Arthropoda > Malacostraca > Decapoda > Palaemonidae > Macrobrachium > Macrobrachium rosenbergii. The sequence goes on from JANJGK010000050.1 coordinate 4,963,805, forward strand.
GCTAGCATTAAAAACCTTAAATAGTTTAGTACAGTATGGTTTAATCATATGCACCTGTTTAGGAATACTGGTTGACTGTAAGCAATTCAACTTGTCTTTATTTTAAAGTAAATTAATGTGATGTTTGCAGACGCAGAGACCTCAATAAAACATGCCCTGTTGCTGAATTACCCAGAGACCTTCGGAGTAGAAGGGGAAAAGAATTGAGGAGACAGAGGAAAAATCCCGGCGAGATCTCTGTTCAAGGGACGAACAGGAAATGAAACTTACACCCTACTCTGACTCGTTCAGAATAAATATAGCATTCAAAATCGTAAAGTGGTCGTAAAGCCTAAACAGTTTCAAACGTACTAACCTAATCATAGCCTAAATTTTATGCTACGACACCCAGGTTACTTCAACGATATTATTCTAACTCACAATCAAAACCATATTGCGTTGTGTATATTAGTTCGAATGGCGCATTCGATATTCATTGGTTATCGGGCAGGTAAATAAAATGATATGAGCCTTCTCAGAGCTCTGCCCCTTTCCCTTAACCCATAATGCGCCGGTGTAGTCCACGCCTGTGTCATTAAAAGGTTGCTTACCTTGCACCCTGAACTCAGGCAATGGAGGAACAATATTGGGTCTATATGGCCTCCCCTGCATTCTCCTACAAATAACACAATGGTTTACTATACTCTTAGTTAGTTGCCTTATCTGTGGGATCCAGAACTCCTGCCAGATACTCGCCACAGTTGCATTTACACCCATATGAGCATTAGCATCATGATGTTCTTTAATAATTGCCTGAGTAACATAGCAACTCTTTGGCAGTAGTATAGAAAATTTAACAGCTTTTGGTAACTGTGCGTGTTCTAGTCTACCCTTACGCCTTATTGCCCCATTGTCCAGGTAAAGATTCAACTGGTGTATGAGAACTAGTTTTGGTTTTCTTACCCCCTTCATCAAACTCTCGTATTCATCTTGGAAAAATTCCTTTTGCATAAGGGCAATAGTCTTATTCTTTGTCTCTTGGAGTTCTCCCAAAGTCAATTCACCATGTCTCTTCATACTGGTTGAACTCCTACAATTATTAAAAAATTGTAGGATCCACGCTGTGGTCCTATAAACCTTTTTAACCTTGCTGAATCTTTCCCAATTCAGCAAGTGAGTATCACCATTCAGGTTGTCCCCTACAGTATTGACCAAAATGTTCTCTTCCCTACCCTGCACAAGTGATCCACCAACCCATGACCTATCTATTGGCCACAAGGAATTTTTTAACCAAGGGGGTCCCTCCCACCAGAAAGAACTATCCAAGATAATTTCTGTCCTTTTCCCACGTGTTAACCAATCACTGGGATCATCACCCGCAGGCACATAGTGCACGACTGACTCTGGAATTAAAGAGTTTATTTCCTGTACTCTATTTTTAACGAATACAGGGAGAACACTTTTCGATATTAGCCAACTTGGGGCAACTTTACTGTCTGACCAAACAAACAGTTCAACAAACTCATCCTTCTCAAAGGATTCTTTAATAAATTTGGCCATTCTTGCTGCTAGCAACAATGTCATCAACTCAAGTTTTGGAACAGTTAATTCTTTAATGGGTGCTACTCTTGCCTTTGCCACCATTAAATAAGAGTTTTCGCTCTTAACTCTGTAGGCTACACAACCATATGCTAACTCACTGGCATCATAAAATATGTGTAAGAGGTACCCTCTCCTAGGCTAGTATTCCTAGGAAAGGAAATATCAAGACATTTTTCCAAGTCTTCGGATAACTCAATCCATTGTTTCTGTAATGGATCTGGGAGTTGTTCATCCCAATCCAGTTGTTGCTTCCACAAATTCTGCAGGTATATCCCTGCCTTAATAGTAACAGGAAGTACTCCCAATGAATTGTAAATCTGTGCAATAGTTCTTAACACTTCTCTCTTAGGCTGGCTGGACTTGTCTATCTTAGTAGGATGTAATGTCAGGGTATCTTTCTCTTTGTCCCAGTTCAGACCTAAGACCTTACGAGTTGTTTGTTCTCTGGCACTAATCCCAGATGCATGGCAATAGTTTGCAATGAGTCATTACTCGTCCATTCCTTCAGATTTAAATGTGCCTGTGCAAACATCTTATTTGCTTCAAAGAAAAAATTACCAATCCATCATCATCATCGCTGGTGAACTGCAAGTTATCTACATATAGTCCATTTTTATCCTTTCTATGTCACCTTCTATCATAGATAGGTGTTTCTTAACCGTTGCATCCAGCAGAAAGGGAGAACATGTAGCTGCAAATAAAACAACTCAAAACCTATACACCAAGGGTTTACCGTTAGGGTCTGTTGGATCTTCCAACCATAAAAATCTAGTATAGTTTCTATCTTCGTCCTTAAGTTGCACCATTAAAAATGCCTTCTCTATGTCACTAATACAGGCAAACGATTTTGTTTTAAACCACAGTAGAACTTTGACTAGGTCAGCTGTTATATGTGGTCCTGTCCACAAACAATCGTTCAAGCTTAACCCACTGTTCTTCTGTCTGACTGCACAGTCAAATACTATCCTAATGGGGTTGTTGCCAAGGAATGAGTTTTCCTCAGTTTTAAAACATTCCACTCTCTCTATGAATCTCCTATCCTGATCCTTCAGGATTTTCTGGTAGTGTTCTGGATACTGAGTGTCCTTCCGAAACTTGACACACTGTTGCTTTAATCTGTTCAAAGTCAACCCTAAGTTGGAAGTTAATCTCTTTTTATTGTCGTTCCAAGGCAATGCCACAACATACTGTTTGTCATTTTCAGAATAGGTTACAGCACTCTCAAAGTTCTCCAACACTTTCTGTTCCTGTTCCGTTATCTCAAGGCAGTCAAGATCTTCCCTTGGATTCTTTAAATGAGTAGCCCCTTCAGCCGTAGTTATGTCGTTGGTTTCCACTGCCAGTTTTAAAATGTACACATGAGTCCTTGGTAGGAGGAGAATCTATAGACGATTGTTTCTCTACAGGTAGATAAAAATCTTTATCAGCCAAGCTGATTTTCGTTCTACACAACGGCCTGGTGGTCTTCTTAACGTCGAATTTCTTTGTATATTCTGGTAACTCTTCTACCACTATACAATCCAAATTTATTAATCTACACTGGTGAGGTACAGCGATGTTCACCATTTCATACTCCTTAACTGGTGTAGAAGTTAAGTAACCTCTCAATGATGTATTTTCAACTCCCTTGCTCTTATAGTGGAGTCCCTCAACAGCAGATTTCTTTATAAATGATATCTCAGCACAGGTATCCAACAAGCCCCCTCTTTCACACAATGCGTCCTCTTTTATCCTTTAGGGTTATTTTGTCTGTAGGTAAGATAGACTTCCTAGTCCTCTTATTTCCCTGTCCTGTGTCTGTCAGAGGGAGCGTTCCAACTTGCACTCCACCTACCTTGGACTTACTTGGTTGGTTTCGTTTACATATAGCACTATGGTGTCTAACAGTGCAGCCGTTGTTACAACCTTGCATGTCACAGTCGGAACTGAAATGTTTATTGGATGCCCATATGAAAAACAGGCCCAGAGTTCTAAGTCGTTTTATTTTTCCTCCTCTGGTTACATGGGATTTACACCGTGTCCATATATGATTGCCTCTGCAAAGTGCACATCCTCTAACCTGGTTTACTTTGGCTTTGGTTGTATTTTCTTTAGACTTTACCAATGTTTTTTTTTTTTTTTTTTGGGGGGGGGGGGTCTCACAGATTGCCCTCGTTCTAACTGCAAAAGCAAATACTGTTGTTAATGTATTAGTTTTTACTGGTTCAGCCTGTGGAAAAGCCCTCAAATTGTGTATTTCTTCAAGATATTTTTCAAAGGTGTCAAATTTAAGCCAATCTTCTCCACACCTCCGTTTTATTATTTCACTTACACTACTAGGTAGTTTTGTGTAGAGCAAGATGGTAAACCATTCACTCAGTTCCAGCTGTTCACTTTCTAATGATCTTATGCAGCATTCAAATTGTGTTCTGAAACCTTGTAGCGATTCTGCATCTGCATTAGGAGTCTCAGTTTGGAAGAGTTTTCTAACTAAACACTACTTGATTTTGTCTTTTCTGCCATAGGTTTCTTTTAACAAGTCCACTGTTTGCAAATATTTATCACCTTCTAATTTAAAACCAGATATCAGTTGCTGAGGCTCACCTTCCAGTAGGCCCTTCAAATAGGAAAACTTCTGTATTTTCTCAAACTCAGTTCGTTGGTGTACTGATACTTCATAAAGTTCCCCAAATGAATTCCATTCCGATACATCCCCATTGAAATATCTGAGGTGCAATTTAGGTAACTTTACGCTAACTTTAACAGGCAATAACAGTGCACTAGGTTCACCCTTACAGCTAGAAGACTCGTGATGGAGGTGTTTAGTCTATGAATTTCAGTGCCTACCTTTAGGCTATATTCAGATTGATTAATAATTAGGTCAGGTTGTCCTCCAGAATCCGTTAGAGCCAATATTTCATTATCCAGTTCCTGGATTTTCTGCAAATATTCCTTCAAGTAGTCTTTTAATAAAGATTTACTATTGATATCACCAGTTACAACAGTGGTTTCAACCTTTTTTGACGAGTAATTATCACAGACTTAAACCCCCCTCCCCTGCCATCTGCTCTTTAATTCGTCCATGTCAGACATCTTAGACTATAATTTACCAACACCTAAATATATAAGTTCTTAATACTAAAAAGGTGTACAAACTGCCAGCTCCAATATATATATATATATATATATATATATATATATATATATATATATATATATATATATATATATATATATATATATATATATATATACTGCACTAGCACACACCTCTTCAATGGTAGATCACTACTGGTTATATTATATATATGTGTCTTTGACTACACACATACATATATACAATGTACAACATAGAGTTTTATTTCAAATTAAATTTCGCACAAGTGTTTCATCCATTTCAGGCTAGGCTAACACGTGACTAACTCTAAAATGGCCGCCACCATCAGCCTGTCACGTTTTTATCCTTGTCGCCAAGTAACACAACAATCCTTAAAATTTCATAAACACTAACTATACAGATCAATGTTGTAACAACCAATCACTACGATCCTGGTAACGGCTCCTATTTATTCCGACTCGTTCAAAATAAGTATATCATTTCAAATCATAATGTGATTGTATATCCTAAACCGTTTGAAATGTATTAACCTAATCGTAGCCTAAGTTTTATAATACGACACCCCGGTTACTTCAAGTATATTATTCTAACTCACAATCAAAACCAATTGTGTTGTATGCTGTCCAAGACATAAATGGTACAAACTTTCTGTTAGTTCATATGGCGCATTCTATATTCTTAGTCTGAACTGAGATTGGGATTAGTGTAAGCTAAATCTCTACATTGTAACCGTCATCCAAAGCACACTCCAAGAAATTCTCCTTACATTTAGATATGCATATCTCCTAAAGGAAATCTCCCTAAATGAACTTTAAGATGAAAAGGAATACTTCAGTGGACTTGAAGGCACCGACAACTATAGCTGAATTTCCTGAGTCCTTCCTAGATACAGCTACACTGCACCGGAGCTGTAAAGAGACTGGCTCATGACAGTCTTTGACCAACACCAAACATTTGACTAACAACCAAACCAACAAACGACCGATAACCAGTACTTAAGCACTATTACATGTATACTTACAATTAAATACATGAAACAGCCAGACACAATGCTTTTCACAACAAAACATATCCTTCCTCTACATAATATGCATTTCCACTTTATGTAAATTGAGGAAGAATACATACAGCTATACCACAACTTGCGGATTAGTACAATCTCTCATGTCAAAGTTTCGACAGCCCTCCCAGAACATGTTCATTAACCTATCAGGCTATCCCGTTTGGGAGAGTAGAAGGATTAAAAGGCTGAAGAAGGTACTAGTTGTGGTGTGTACTTAGTTTTGCGAACATTTAATATTTCTTATACAGCGTAAAAAAAAAGAATAATGATATATAATAAGATATTGAGAACGGAAGTTGAATAAAGACACCAAATAAAGTTGAAAATTACACAAACAGTGCTTCATAGCCCTCTATAGATACAGTGAATAAAAAATTAACATATGAATTATGTAATTATTTTAGTGACAAAAAATTACTTGGTTTTCCATATTTTCATGAAATAGTCTTCTAATTCTGCATTTATTACTATTATTATTGATAAAATAAAACCTCCTTTTAGGTATTTGAACTACTAAAAATGCCACCACCACCGCTTAACCACTAGCAATAAAAACAACTACAATAATAATAATAATAATAATAATAATAATAATAATAATAATAATAATAATAATAATAATAATAATAATATAATTATTATTATTATTATTATTATTATTATTATTATTATTATTATTATTATTATTATTATTATTATTATTATTATTATTATTATTATTATTATTATTATTATTATTATTATTCCCATGAAAAAAGTACTGCTGAAGATGGATGCTGAGCACCAACTCAAGAAAGGAGGCAATAGGATTAACAATCTGATGTTCATGGACGACATCATGCTGTATGGTAAGAGCATCAAGGAAATAGATACCCTAACCCAGACTGTAAGAATTGTATCTGGGGACATCAGGATGGAGTCTGGAACAGAAAAATGCGCCTTGGTCAACATACAAAAAGGCAAAGTGACAAGGACCGAAAGGATAAAGCTACCAGACGTTATAGCATCAAACACATAGATGAGACAGGATACAAATACCTGGGAATAATAGAAGGAGAGGAATAAAATACCAAAAGTTGAAGGACACGATCAGGAAAGAATAAATGCAGAGACTTAAGGAGATACTCAAGTCAAAACTCAATGCTGCTGACATGATGAAAGACATGAATACATGGGCAGTACCAGTAATCTGATACAGCGCAGGAAATAGTGGAGTGGACGAAGGCTGAACTCCGCAGCATAGACCAGAAAACTAGGAAACACATGACAATTCACAAAACACCACACACATTAGAAAATACAGACAGACTATACATAACACGAAAGGGGAGGGTGAGGTCTACTAAGCACAGAGGACTGCATCAACATCAAGAACAGAGCATTGGAGCAGTGTCTGAAAACCAGTGAAGACGAGTGGCTAAGAAGTGCATGGAAAGAAGGACTGATAAAAGTAGACGAAGACCCAGAAATATACAGAGACAGGAGAATGAAAAATAGAACAGAGGAATAGCATAGCAAACCAATGCACGGACAGTACATGAGACAGACTAAAGAACTGGCCAGCAATGATACATGACAATGGCTACAGAGGGGAGAACTCAAGATGGAAACAGAAGGAATGCTAACAGCAGCACAAGGTCAGGCAATGAGAACAAGATATTTCCAAAGAACAATAGATGGAAATAACATCTCACCCATATGCAGGAAGTGCAATATGAAAAACGAGACCATAAACCACATAGCAAGTGAATGTCCGGCGCTTGCATAGAACAAAAAGAGGCATAATTCAGTAGCAAAAGCCCTCCACTAGAACCTGTGCAAGAAACATCAGCTAGCTTGCAGTAATAAGTGGTACGGACATCAGCCTCAGGGAGTGACATAAAACGATCAGGCAGAGGTCCTCTGGGACTATGGTATCAGAACGGATACGATGATACGTGCCAATAGATCATAAGTGACGTTGATTGACCAAATCAAGAAGAAAGTGTCACTCACTGATGTCGCAGTACCATGGGACACCAGAATAGATGAGAAAGAACGAGAAAAAATTGATAAGTATCAAGACCTGAAAACAGAAATAAGAAGGATATGGGATATGCCAGTCTAAATTGTACCCATAATCAGAGGAACACTAGGCACGATCCCAAGATCCTTGAAAAGGAACCTGGAAAAACTAGAAGCCGAAGTAGCTCCAGGACTCGTGCAGAAGAGTGTGCTGTTAGAAACAGCGCACATAAAGAGAAAAGTGATGGACCCCTAAGGAGGCCTGATGCAACCCGGAACCCCATACTATAAAAACCTCCCAGTCGAGTAGGTTGACTGTCATAGAAATTTTTTTTATTACTATTATTATTATTATTATTATTATTATTATTATGAAAACCACGATTACTAGTAATAATGAGAGTATTTCCCACAATTCAGAATGAAAGTTAACCAACACATCCAAAAGAGAGAGAGAAAAAAAAATATAATTTTTATGGTAGCCAAAATTTCTCCCAAGCCAAAGGATCTGGAATTATTTAAAGACTACTGCGCACATGGTGCTCTCTCTGTCTAGCAAAATCCTCTTTTTTCTCTCTCTCTTCCTTTGTGGAACGTGAAAAATCGCCGTGTATTCAGCCTCAAAGATAAAAGCGAGTACAAAAAGGAACCGCAGAATTGCCGGTGTGAAATTTTGAATATTTTTTTGGCAGACCTGGTGTTTTGCAAAACGTTTTTTCTCGTTCTCTTCGGGATATTTTGTCTGAGGGTCATTTTTCCCAGGGTATATTTCCCTCCCCCTCTCCCTCTCCCTCGCTTCATTCATACATTCACATCAGATATTCTTATGTCCAGTCTTTTAGTCAAATTGTTGTTGCATTTACGTCATTATCTTTATATATATATATATATATATATATATATATATATATATATATATATATATATATATATATATATATATATATATATATATATATATATATTATATATATATATATTAAATATATATATATATATATATATATATATATATATATATATATATATATATATATATATATATATATATATATATATATATATATATATATATATATATATATATATAACCTCCTTACTGATGATATACAGTTTCATATTGCCGATTGTATTGCGCCAGGTAACATCAACGATGCCGTAAACAACCTCCCTAATAATAAATCGCCCGGCTGCGATGGTCTGCCTGCTGAGGCTTTCAAATTCTGCCATCCGATAATTTACATTTTGCTAGCTGCTCTGTCCAATGCGTGCATAATTCACCAGTTTCTCCCAGACTCCCTACTCTTGGTTCACTTAATACCATTAATAAAAAACAAGCTAAAGGATGCAGCTGACCCTGGCAATTATCGCCCGGCTGCAATTACTACAATCGCGTCGAAGACACTTGAGTCTGTTCTTCTAGTGAGACTTCTCCCCTTTTTACTTACTACTGACAACCAGTTCGGCTTTAAAGCAAACCATTCAACCGACACCTGCACATGCCGTACATCCTGAAAGAATTGCTGAACTATTACTTATCATCAGCCTCTCCTGTTTTCCTGTGTTTTGTAGATGTGAGAAAAGCATTTGACAGAGTAAACTACCTGAAGCTCTTCCTGAAGCTGCACAAACGAGGCACACCTCTATATCTAATTGACATTTTATGTTGTTGGTTCTCCACACAGTAATTCTGTGTCAAATGGGGTAACGTACTGTCGCACACCTTCGGCTCCCTAAACGGGCTCCGGCAAGGGGGCATTCTCTCTCCTTACCTGTTCTATACGTACACAGATGCCCTGAATGTCAAACTGAACTCACTCCCAATCGGATGCACTATCAATGAAACAACAATAAACAACCTCTGTTACGCCGACGATATGGTTCTGATTTCCCCATCAGTGCAAGAAGGTCTCCAGCGACTCATCGATACCTGCCGCCATTACGCAGAGGAATTTGATATCCTATGCAATGCAACCAAGACCCAGTGTATGTCGCTGCTCCCGAGATCGCTTAAGCATATTGCAGAACCGCAAATTTTTCTCGGAAATCATCGTCTGGAATTCGTGCATGAATTTCAGTATCTGGGCCACATTATCACGGATGACCTAAAAGGTACGGCAGACATAGAACAGAGGCGTCGTAAACTATGTGCAACTGGCAACATGATTGCAAGGAGGTTTGCCTTCTGTCACCGAGACACGAAACTGCTGTTCTTCCGCTCGTACTGCTACAGTATACATGGGTGTTCACTTTGGGCGAACTATACCTGAGAGACCATGAGACGTATCACTGTTGTTCACAATGACATTCTGAGACGACTCCCAAACACTCCTCACTATCACTCAGCCTCGCCTGGATCATTTGAAAATCATTGTGAGGCGAACAATGTCCAGTCTGATCACCCGACTGAGGAACAACAGCAATTCGTTCATACAAAGCATCCTGAGCAGTGAGGCAACAAGAATATCTAAATTGTGGGAAAGATGCGATAATGAGGCTTCTGTTCCTTAAATAACTTATATTTTTGCAATTGTGAAGTGTCATCTCCAGATTCAGTCATTATTATTATTATTATTATTATTATTATTATTATTATTATTATTATTATTATTATTATTATTATTATTATTATTCGTCCTTTTTTACTAATGCTGTGAATAATATCATTGTAGAGTTTTGCAATTTTCAGTTCTCATATTTAGCCTTCTGGACCTGACTTATGTGACCACCTAAGGTCCCTAGCAGGAAATTAATTGCTTGCAATCTGTATTAATTGTTATAATTTTTAATATTTTTTTTACTATTTTTTTCCATATAATTATTGTCAATACCATTATTATGAATTCTATTTTTTCTACTTCTTCAGCAACTGTGTGGATACTGCCGATTATTATTTTTATCATGTTATCTTATGTATCTAGATTGTGTGTGTTGTATTGTGTTTGTATAATTCATGAATATGGCCCTGATCTGCAATAACGATTATTATTATTATTATTATTATTATTATTATTATTATTATTATTATTATTATTATAATACACACACACACACACACACACACACATATATATATATATATATATATATATATATATATATATATATATATATATATATATATATATATATATATATATATATATATATATATATATATATATATATATATATATATATATATATATATATATATATATATATATATATATATATATATATATATATATATATATATATATATATATATATATATATATATATATATATATATATATATATATATATATATATATATATATATATATATATATATATATATATATATATATATATATATATATATATATATATATATATATATATATTTATATATATATATATATATATATATATATATATATATATATATATATATATATATATATATATATATATATATATATATATATATATATATATATATATATATATATATATATATATGAATTTTTTTATAAGTTATATACAATCTAGTTAATCTGTATATCATTCATTCAATTTATTATTTCTTTATCTTAATTCATTAAAAGAAATACAGTTGAATCGTTGCAATCAACACGCTAGCTTTCACTTTGAGCGTATCATTCCTTTGTAATATTTTCTTGCAAATGTAATTTTAACACAGCATCATTGCATGAACAGAAAAGTCATTATGTAAACAACTTTTCACTTCCTTTGACATATTCTTTATGAAGATTCAAGTTATGTATATCGTGACTTTCATATTTCATGGAATGATCCTAATTTAAGTATTTCGGTTTCTTTATTGCAAAAGTGCAGAGAACTTAATTCACTAGAACTATGGATGTCTCTTTACTAATTTACATTCAGAACATGACGTGGAATTTCGTGAAAGTCTGAAGAAATGTTACATTTCAACTGTCCATGTGCTAAAATATGTGTGATGACACACTTAATGAAGCCATTTCTGAGCTGAGAGCACATTTATAATTTATACTAAAATTGTTAAGAGAAACATTTGCTTCTTAAGCAAAAAATATCAATGTGAACTAAATTGAGGAGAGTTAAATGCAATATTGAAGTTAAGCCCAGTAATATTTATACAGGCAATAATGTCAGTGTTTTGCAAGAGATATATCAAGTCCTGTTTATCATATACATCTTAATGAACATAAATAGTTATTTTTCATAACAGCACAGTAATGTAACGGCGACGTACTGTTTGGTAAAGATAACATATGAAACCATAATATTGTACATACATTAGAAGATACTCAATGCTTGAATATATCGTATAATGATCAATTCAGCGGTACACACACACACACACACACACACACACACACACACACACACACACAAACACACACACACACACACACACACACACACACACACATATATATATATATATATATATATATATATATATATATATATATATATATATATATATATATATATATATATATATATATATATGAATGTCTTTTCCTGTAATACCACAGTGTAATATGAATATAAGAAGGCCCATAAAACACTATTTAAACGTTGCAACTATATATTTCGGGCATTTGCTTCTGTGCCCCTGTTCACTGGTAGATTATGGACAGATGAAATGTTACAAGGATATATATACAAAGCATATATAGGTGTGGCATTCAAGTCTCCGATGGTATGCGGGTGACCGTTTCCTAAGAAGGAGGAGAATAACCAATTCCCTAGTGGTTTTTGGCCTCGTTAACTCCCTTTTGGGGACGATTCTGGAGGTCGTGTTTCCTGGGACATCCTCTTTAGGAGAGGTCTGAGGTTTAAAGTGTCGATGTCGTCCGATTTCCAATGTCCTCCTGAGTTCATATTGTTGGTTTGATTGATGATAGCAGATTCCAGCATCTTTCTTTTGTACGGACAGCTACTTTTGAAAACCAGCTCCCATCGGAGACTTAAATGCCACACCTATATGTGCTTTGTATATATACCCTTGTAACATTTCATCTGTCCATTTTCTACCAGTGAACTGTGGCACAGAAGCAAGTGCCCGAAATATATGGTTGCAACGATTAAATAGTGTTTTATGGGCTTCCTTATATTCATATATATATATATATATATATATATATATATATATATATATATATATATATATATATATATATATATATATATATATATATATATATATATATATATATATATATATATATATATATAATTTTATGATATTGCCTTGTAATACGTATATCCTCCTATAATTTTGACATATTTACTTTTTGCATGTATTATGTTTGATGATAATGGTTGTTGAAGTGTCATATTTAGTTTGGCCTCAGATCTCAAAAGAACTAATGATTGAATAACTTGATAGCGTAATTTAGAATTGTTAATACAATTTTAATAGTAACGTAATTTAGAACAAATATATTTCTTGATAAAAGCGTAGTATGTGAACACGTGTGTGTGTCCACCAGGCCTTGTTTCATTTCAATTGTCATCAGTTGAGATAAGAGCGAGCGCTTTGTTTTGGGTTAATGATGACAGCTTTTGAAAACAAACACCGATTCGTCCCATACGGGCTCAAGACGAGTGATTTCATGTTGTTACATGCGTTGTTCGAGTCACGTATGCCACTTGGAGAGAAAGAATACATGTCCTGACCAATTACGTCATGTTTTGTAAGATTGCGTTCAAAACGTTTTGCTGGGATGACGTAACTTTCTTCTAGAAGCTTCTCCATTGTATCTCGCACCCAAAACGCTTTAATGACGTCACTTCCCTGCTTCTAGAACTTTTGTATCTCGCACCCAAAGTGCTTTAATGACATCATGTAATTGTTTCACGTGTTACTGGAATTCTAAAATCTATTTCATTCTGATTTCTGAGACCAGTCGAATTGGTTCTCCTCTCTCTCTCTCTTTCGTTCTTAGGAAGAGATCACTTTTAATGTAGTATTTTGTGGTCACATATTAACATTAACTTTTGAGATCTGAATCTAGCAAAGTTATTTAGTTCGTAATGGCGCCTGGTAAAAAAGTGTGTTTTGAGGAACGCAGCTGCAGCAAGTGATTTACAGAGGTTTTCACAGTTTGTGTAAGGTAACGTGAAATTTTACTTATTGATACCATGGTATGATAAGTTAGGAAATTTTGAACAAGTGAAATCATTATTGATAAATCTTCTGTGTATTTTTGTGTTTTTCTATTTACAATCTCTTTATATTTTCACATTTGTTATGTTTGTGATGTAACATTTATTTACATAGCATTTTAAATATTTCTTGGTAATTTAACATTGCATACGTAATTTAACATTGCATATTTGATTTTGATATCTCACGTGTTAAGATTTTCTTTTTTAATCTTGAGTAATTCTTGTTAGTTTAAATTTTGATTGATTAATTTAAATTCCTGATAAAGTTTTTGTGAATTAATTTTGTTTCATAATTGAATTCAAGAATTAATTGAGTGTTGTACTATTTACAAGTAACAGTAAATTTTTCAGATTGTGAATTCTAGTTAATTGTGAATTCTAGTTATAAACTTTGAATTTAAAAATAAATTTTTGTATTTAACATTTTTAGAAAACAGCGTTTCATTTATTGACCATCAGTGAATAGGATTGATTGTGTGTGCATAAGGCAAAGTGATAAACATGTTTTGTTCTTTTAGTTTTGCTAAAGTGA
>JANJGK010000050.1:4978331-4980831 GCA_039081455.1 Macrobrachium rosenbergii
GATTAACGCAGAGTAGAAAATTAAGTACCCCTGAAATAAAAAATGAAATAATTCTCAAATATTACTATCGAAACTTGGCACTTTTCATTCCAGCTACCACCAGCCACCAAGCATATAAAGGCTTATAATCCACCTCTACGCGTTAGTGGTTATAATAGCTATTATAACGCCCTTTGCAACTTATATCCGAAGTCAGCAAAACAGTTTACAGGTGTCATCAGAAAGGAAGGATGAACTGCCTCTAAAGTCAGCATACCAGAAAATTGAACCACGACTAATTCACTTTAGTAATGAGGGCGAATGTCGTCGAATGTAGCTGAAACGTGAATTTAAACAGTTTCGATAAATAGGATGTGATACGCGATTATGGATTGTTTCATTATATTAATATTGATCTAAATGTCTTGTTTGGTTAAATTCAAATCTGACTGTGTTATCAAATCCCAGTAACTATTTTTGTTGAAAAACAATTGTTATCAATATAAAATATTTATTAGGCGTTCATTCTTAAATTATTTTTATATATTTGCTTAACTTCGTTACGCACACAAACACGCACACACACACACACACACACACACACATATATATATATATATATATATATATATAATATTATATATATATATATATATATATATATATATATATATATATATATATATAATATATAAATATAGTATATATAAAATGGAACACAATTTATAATTTTCCAAACACATTTAAATCATTATACACAATACATTGATTCCAGCACATTCGAACCACTGGTCAACTGCAATAACGCCACTGGACGCATCGTATAAAATACCCGACGTTTATATCCCGGATAAAAATTGGAAATCAGATGAAACGGCCTTTGCCCACTGAAATTCAATGAAAGCGAAATGCTGGATGATTTAAAGTGCCAATTTCTAATACCTGAAGCCCCCGAAATCTGTTTTCAGTCGGGTATGGCATCATCCTTTATTTGTTGACAATGCGTGCATACGTCCGGAAGGTTTTGGAGGAGCAGGTTTTATTTTTAAGTCATAAAATCGTGAAAACTATTTGCAGATGGTATGGAGAGTAGAAATAATCTACTTTTGAGAGAGAGAGAGAGAGTGAGAGGAGAGAGAGAGAGAGAGAGAGAGAGAGAGAGAGAGAGAGAGAGAGGCTTCCATCGTTTTCAGATGGTATGGAGACTAAAAAATAATAATATTTTTTTAAGAGAGAGAGAGAGAGAGAGAGAGAGAGGGGGGGGGGGGAACTAGGTTCTACTGTTTTCAGATGGTAAGCAGACCTTAAAGTAATCAACCTCTTTTAAAGAGAGAGAGAGAGAGAGAGAGAGAGAGAGAGAGAGAGAGAGAGAGAGAGAGAGAGACAGACAGACAGACAGACAGAGAGAGAGAAAGCAGATATCAAAATAGTTCGGTTGTCCACTAACTTTTTAATTGTCTGTGGGAAATTAATCACAACAGCCGCCGCTTTCTAGAGATAAAATCCATGAAACATTTATTTTTCGTGACTGATAACATTTCGCAACTGATAACAGAAGTATTTTTACTACAAAAGAGTAAAAACAAAGTATTTCCGTCAAATGATCAAGACAACTAATTTTATAGTTCGTAGGCAATATTATTAGCTCCGATTATGATATGCAACACTATATAAAAAAAAACGAAAGAATTCTTAGAAAGTATGTAAATTACAGAAAAAGTTAATATTTCTCAGGTTAGGCAATTGAATCTATATTGATAGGTTTTGTAAAGTTAAAAAAAGGCTTGTTTATTTTTTTTATTTTATGAGAGGAAGTTTGGTACAATGCAACATATAGAAGATTAAAATGGTTGTCCCATATTTGCTCATAGTGTTTACCGTCTCTGGGGACATCTCATGATAAAATCAATTATTTTTCCAAGAGTTTAAAAGGTCATTTGAATCTTGTACCTTTGCTGTCAGAGAAATTCATGATAAAAATTGCCGTAAAATATAAGCGGTTAGAGATCTACTGGGAGATAAATATTATCACAATATGTTCACAATTTTAAACCACTGAAAACGTCATGGTATTCATCGTATACAACCATTAGCCCTGACATTTTTCCCGTGAATGCATGTGCACATTAAACAGTAAATGCATTAACCCGTGTATCTGGGAACAGTTGGTAGATGAAAGGGAATGCAGGAATATTAGTGGTGGCAGCTTCCCCTTTGACGTGTGTGCGCGCGTGTGTATGTGTGTGTGTGCGTGTGTGTGTTGGCAGCCTTGCTCAATCCTAGTAAGCACGTCGCAGGGACGTATCCTTTTGCAGTCTTTAATATTGCCAGGATGCAATAGACGTACCCTAGGTACGTGTCAGTTGAAGCAATGCTCGGTGACGTTCGTGAAATTTGCAAGTAAGTTTGCTCCTGTCTGTATAATTCAGAAATTGTTCTATTTGTTGCTCATTTTCTTGATTTCAAATCCTTACTGTGTAGCAATAGCTGCAACTAATGGATTTAATTTTCTTAATAAAAT
>JANJGK010000050.1:4988331-5012840 GCA_039081455.1 Macrobrachium rosenbergii
TGCAACGCGCCTAAAGATTTCCGATGTTCAGACGACCAACAGAGAAATAGGTGGGATTCAATAAAGTCCTTTTTCTCTCACCTATAAATTGGTTTAGTTAAGGCTGGAAATTCCCGGAATACGGAAATTCCTCTGGAAATAATGAACGGCAAGCAAAGGAATAAACGAGTAAGACCCGGAGGAACCCAATAAAAGAAGTGGGAATGGCTGAAGTTCTTTTCTTCCACTGCGAGAAATCTTGTCGGAACTGCAAATGGAATGGCCGGGAAACATAAAGGGAGAGGCAAGGCTAAGAAATTTCTTTGTTTAAACAGTTTTAAGGTGGACAGTGAATTAGCTTGAGGAGGAGAACAGCTGTTTTTATTTATTTCTATTTCCAGACTGTGAACTCTTTCCTAGTGAGAGATAGGGGAAACAGGAAAGAATTGTATTTTTTAGGAAGTTTTAGTATAAATCAAATGTTAAAAGAAGTGTTTCACATTTATTTTTATGAAGACGAAAAAAAAAGCTGTAAAATAAAATAATACTTTTTCATGTTTTTGGGCCATAACACATACTACTGCAAGCTTTCGATAAATGAAATGTGTAAGACCGCTATCCGTGAGAGAGAGAGAGAGAGAGAGAGAGAGAGAGAGAGAGAGAGAGAGAGAGAGAGAGAGATCTTATTGTTAAACTTGCGTTCGTTTCTTTTATATCCACAATATTTGCATATCTGCTTATTTATATAAATCAAATCTTAGATTCGAACAAAATGGATAGCAACATAAATGAAATATAATAAATGCAAAGACCTAATTTTTTATGAGTTGTGAATTATCTGCCACACAGTATATGATAACCAGGTTTTCATACTTTATAATAAAGTATATTAAATCTACAAGACTTGAAAGACTGGTAGTATAGACATTTTGATAACGCTTCATAAACAATATTTTATGAAAATGAATATTGTCAGTTAATCATATATTGCTATGGAAAGTATGAAAAAATACTACCTGTGTCATCTAAAACATAATAAACATTATGTTTTAGGTGATACAGGTATCAAAGTTGATTATCATTAACCTTGATACGTGAAATTAAAAGGTTTATGTAAACCATTTGGCATTTTTTATTTGAAATGCGTATTGATGACCTGAAAAACCTTGGTGTTTACTATGCTTGATTCTTCTTTCGGAAGTCAACAACTTTCACGCAATCTCTCAGTAGAGTTTGATGAAAGGGAATCTTTCATCAGTTTGGGAGACGGGGTGATTGTTGAAAGTATGAGAGAGATGAATAATGAAAAGATGATATATAATATTTTTATAGCTAAGGTGATTTTATATATATATATATATATATATATATATATATATATATATATATATATATATATATATATATATATATATATATATATATATATATATATATACTTAGGTTTGTGGGTTGTTCCCCTGAAAGAATTGGAGTGTTAATTGTTCTCTTGTTCAGTCTTGCCACGCTGGCAGGATTGTTGACGTCTGAAGAGTTGGGCCGGACGTCGTCAATCAGTTCTAGGAATCGAGCAGTTAGTATCTTGCTCGTAGAGAGTCAGTTATGGAGCAGCTTTTCAGGTATGAATCACCTGTTGGCAAGGGAGTTCATCCTTCGTTTGTATATTTGTCATCGTCGGTGACTTCGACGAGAACGTTGGAGGACGATCCTGTCCTTGTGCCTGTGGGGCCCTCGTCTCCATTCACAGCTTATTGCTGTTTCGATAGTCCGACCGAGTGTGGCTGTCTGACTGGCACTGTCGTCCCTTAAAGTTTTTCAATAGGGGGGTGGGTAGAGCTCTCGGCTAGCACGCTGTTGGCCCAGCGTTCGACTCTCCGACCGGCCAGTGAAGAATTAGAAGAATTTATTTCTGGCTGATAGAAATTCATATCTCGTCACAATGTGGTTCGGATTCTACTATAAGCTGTAGGTCCCGTTGCTAGGTAACCAGTTGGTTCTTAGCCACGTAAAATAAATCTAATCCCTCGGTCCAGCCCTAGGAGAGCTGTAAATCAGCTCAGTGGTCTGGTTAAACTAAGATACACTTACTGTCCCATAAGCCACTTGTAGCTGTGTCGACAGTCCTAATGAGTGTGGGTGTCCGATTGGCACCCTTCTTGTAAGCAGTTTGGCATCGCTCCTGTGTTTCGACGACTTTACTAATTTCGTCTGATGACATAAATTATCTTGCTTTGATTTTTGAGTAGCCCTGCTCATTGAAAGTAACATGTTTATTGTGTTAAAGAGTTTATTTTAGTGTGAGGGTTTGTTGCCTGTTTAATTTGATTATGGTTTGTGTGTTGTACAGGAATGATGAGTATTTAATAACACTACATTTATGTAGGAGGTGTTGTTTTGCTGCTTCCGTTTTTAAGATGATTAACTGGCTCAGGAAAAGCTTTTGTTTATTTATGACGCTTTTGAATTGATAATGCTTGTGAACTGTTTAATATTTACTGATTGAGTTGATTTTGTATTTTTGAGTCTATCTAATGTTCATGGCATTTTATTATGTTGTTCCTATGTCATTCATGTTATGCTCATAAATGTATTGACTTTTGAAACTAACTCATTTGTATAAATGGGGGAATGCACAGATGGTGCCAAATAGCTCAGTTCAACACTAAATGCGTAATTACATTAACACTGGATGCTCCAACACAAATTACTGAAGGTGATCGCACAATGGAAAATAAGTTGAAATCAGACAGAGAAATAACAGGAATCATGACTAACTAAAAAACCTTATTCCGGTACATTACCTTCGTTAAGATGATGGTGTCCTCGTTCGATAGGGCGCTGGCGATGGAGGAGGGAATTAAAGGAAATGCCACTACAAAAGTATACTGGTTAGAACCTCAGGGTCGAACATGTGGAAGGTTCGAGGGTCAGGCAAGGGTAAGAACATCTGTCCTCGGTGGCAATTTGCCATTGCATAGTTATAAATAACCTTGGAGATTATGCCTCTGCATCTAGGTAGGTGGAGCAAAGGTCAATCTTCGTCATGATTTTTATATAGACCCCATGGCAATAGTTAAACTTCACAGAGAGTTTTTAACATAGTGTGCAGCACCAACTTTCTCTTTTTTGGCTCCTCCCTTGCCTGTTGTCTCGCCCCCAGGAAGATATGAGGGTCACCTGGAAACAAGGCCTTAGGGAGTCATCTGAACAGAGAGAAGGGTTAAGCTTAACCATTTTGGGGAATCAAGGAGAGAGCTTATGAAGGGGCGAATGGAAACCCACAGTTCTAGTAATTAAAACAATTGAAATGAATTCTATTTCTTTCTCAGTTACATTGCGGATGTAAAAACGGGTGAGGTTGCTTGGAAAAAGGTTCCATCCGTTGCACCTCCCCAACCAAGTTAGCATTCACACCATAGATTGGTTGAGAATGATTACCAGCAAGCAAACTCGCTTAAAGACTACTTTACTTCTCTCTCATTTCCTTTTGGTGCCTTATAATTTAACTTAAACTTCTGCGCAGCAATTAATTTCGAGAGGCAAAACAACACTGTGACATTTACGTTAACGCAGAATAAATACTTGCTGCTAGAAATTACATATTCTTATCATTAAATTCCTATTATGTTAAGGCAGTGTTACTCAGAATATCTTCACAACATAATGGTATGGTTAAAACAATGAATTACTCCTAGGTTAATTCTAGAGGTACTTCATGCACTCTTAATAATAATCAATTATGAATTTCGCACACATGTGGTTAGTTAGTTAGTTAGTTAGTTAGTCTGCCTTGAGGAGGCATTACAGTAAGGTAAACGTGGGCTTGGTTAAGTGTTACCACAATACTTGAGCAACGGCTCAGTGCCATTCGGGCATTATAAACACAAGGTTGCTCATCTGAGATTTGAGATTTATTGCAGAGATTCACAAAGAGAATAGGTGACAGATTCAGAGTAATTAATGATTGTTAATAAAAGATGATGATTAAATATGCCGAAATTACATACCTTATCCTATGGAAAACTGCTAGGTTCAATTTTAGCCCAAGAAGGCTGCATAGGTAGCCAGAGTGCGTGACTCCTTTGGCAGGATAATTTTCCAGCATCTACAATAATGGCACTGTGCCAATTGGCACTCATATAATAATAACTAATTGCAATGGCATATCATTTTTTTAAATGCACCATGCTGTGGTAGTCACGAAAGGGAAGTCATAGGACTTATATAGTTGGCATATCTGTCAATGGCCTTGGTAAGGCATAAAATAAATGCGAATAATAATCACAGTAAGGAAGGGAAATATTAAAGGGAAAAATAAAGAATAGAGTTATAAAGGAAATAGATAGGTGAAGGACCCTGACATCCTCTTCTGGATAGGGGTGTCAAAGTCTTTGTAGGATAAAGGGATGGCACTGTGCCAATTTGGTATGGGTGACAGGAGAGCTCGGGGCTCTCTTTAAGCTACCTGGAATTATCCATGCCACTGGTAATTCCTCCACAGACCTCTCTTACCTTGATGGTTTGTCTTGGTTGGGGAATCGGTGGAACCGAGCCTGGGGAGGGTATTCAAGTGCCACCTGCATTGGTTTCTTTGACAGCTGATGCAGGGGCCTTCTTTACAAGCTCTACCATGATCTGTCACAGTTCCTTGAGTTCATCAGCCAGTTGAGACGTGGCAGAATCCTTACTCACTGTGGTGTCTGCAGCGGACTGAGACAGAGCGGAAGTGGTCATGGGGGGCGTGAGAGGCTCGCAGGTAAGATTGACCAGCTCAGGCACGGGTTGCTAGGCCGCACCTTTGGGTGAGCTTCCGCTGTGGTCGGAAGGATATGTACCTCTTATCGGCATTGGTAGCGGAGCCAAGCTGGGAAAAGAGAGGGGGGCCCGGAGTGGAATCTCTGGAATGGAGGTCGGGGGTATGCTCTGGCACTGGCACTAAGGCAGGGTCAGGCACTAATATTTGATTTGAAATTTGCTCATCATTTAGGATGGACAGAGCGTGGCACTGCTCAGTGCACCCTAGTGACATAGGCAGAGGTTGTGAATCAAGTGTGGAAACTCCTGGAGGGGGTGTATTTGGGGCCCTGGCACTGGCACTGGGGCAGGGCCAGGCACCGGAATGGGATCTGGAATTGATCTTGATAGAGGGGGGTCACTGCACATCGCACTCAGGTGGCACTGGCAGGGGAACGAATGCAGGCGTTTGAGGCTTACTCATGCCTAATGAATGATTTAGGGGATTTGGACCCCTGGATTGCTGTAATTTAAATGGGGACTGGATGTCCTGCTCCGGGAGGATGTCATAACCTCCAGGAATGTGTCTAGCTACTGCGAAGTCGCAGATTTCGGATCTGTGAGCTCTCATGACCCTCAACTTGACAGTAGGAAGTATCATCTTAAAGTGATTGATACCTTCAATTGTGACAAGTTTACATCTTTTAATGGTAGCTCCATGGGGAACTTTGTCTTCCCTTATGAGGGACATTAGTGCACCAGAATCATCAATGCCTTGACCTGGGTGGCGGGGCACCTACCTTGGGGAAGTGCCACATAAATGGGACCCTGGCCTGGAGGTCCTAAGGACGTTGGGTCGGTGACTGCCAAGAGAAGGGTGGGCATACTTGACTTATTATCATTAGGGCATTTTGCCCATTGGGTGGAGTGCCTATAGACTTTGCAAGAGGGGTAATAAGTCCGACTATAATCTTTACCTGGCACTGTCCCATTGGAGGGAGCAGGCCCTTTACCCTTCGTCCACGACCAAGGTGTGGCTTGTTGGGGTGTTGTCCTTTTTGAGGGCGTAGAGGGGTCTTCTGGCTGATTCTCAGCCTTCAAGCGGCACTGTTCAGTGGGGTGCCCTGTTCTCCTACAGTACCCACACATAGGTTTCTTATGGGGGTGCCCATTCTTGTGAGGTTGCTGGGAGTTGGTTGAGGCAAGTGAGGAGGGATATAATTTTCGCCCATGGAACTAAAATGGAGATGATGCATATCACATATGTCAGCGCAATGGCAGCACTCGACCACTGTCTTAGGCACCTTATCTCATAGATGAGAAGCGAGAGCTGGCAGGGCACAAAATAAGTCCTCGAGCTAGAAGAGTTCGAGGACAACCCCCACACTAGTGGTTTTTAGAGATTCTAGCCATCGTTTTAGGGCCTGGGTCTTTTTGAAGATTCACTCAGACCAGGTTTGGCCTCATTCCTTGGGCATATTTCTCCATCTTTTCCTCCAACAGTCAGGAGTTATTTCAAAAGTTTTTATAATGGCTTAGTGGACAAGGGCAAGATTTCCTTGATCCTCAGAGGGGAGAGCATTGAATGCAATGGCACCCTTCCCTTCAAGGTGCTTTCCCAAGATCAGAGAAACTTCTTTGGTAGAGGGCTGATAGGTCATCAAAACTTTTTCAATATGGTCGAGCCAGGCTTCAGGCTCTGCTTCATCCCATTTTCTTATGAGGGTGCCTACACTGCTGAGGGTTGAGTGGGGAAAGGGTGTTTGTGTGTTGCGCCTGTCATGAGCTGCCCTTGCAAACTGATGAGCTCTTTCTTTCTCCCTCTCCTACCTATCTTTCTTCTTCTCCTGTCTTTCTTTCTCTTTCCACTGCCTTTCTGCCTCTTCTCGTTTCTCCTAGGAAATTCTTTCCTTCTCCTTCTCCTACCTTTCTTTCTCCTTCTCCTGTCTTTCTGTCTCTCTTTCCACCTTGGCATCGTTTACTCTCTCTTAGACCCAATCCCTCAGGGCTTGTCCTGACAGTCCCATGTCTTTTCCAGCAGACATGTAGAACTTGAAGTCCTCATTTTGCTGGGCTCTGGATGTCACAGACATCTTGAGATAATGCTTATATGGGCGTGACCCATTAGAAAATCAATATGTCTGAATAGACTCAGGTTATCTGGAAGACTTAACCATCAGGGTGTCTGAATGACTCAGGGTCTCTCGAAAGACTCAGGGTGTCTCAAAAGACTCAGGGTGTCTCGAAAGACTTAGTGTGCCTCAGAAGATTCAGGGTGTCTCAAGATTCAGGGTGTCTCCAAAGACTCAGGGTGTCTCCAAAGACTCAGGGTGTCTCGAAGGACTCAGGGTGCCTCGAAAGACTCAGGGTATGTCGAAGGACTCGGGGTGTCTCGGAAGACCCAGGTAGTCTGGAAGACTTAAGGTGTCTCAGAAGGCTCAAGGTGTCTCGAAAGAATCAGGGTGTCTCAGAAGACTCAGGTTGTCTGGAAGACTTAAGGTGTCTCGGAAGGCTCAGGGTGTCTCGAAAGACTCAGAGTGTCACAAAAGACTCAGGGTGTCTTGAAAGACTCAAGGTGTCTCGGAAGACTCAGGGTGTCTGAAAAGTCTCAGGTCTTCTGGAAGACTTAAGGTGTCTCGGAAGACTCAGGGTGTTTCGAAAGACTCAAGATGTCTCGAAAGACTCAGGGTGTCTTGAAGTACTCAGGGTGTCTCGAAAGACTCAAGATGTCTCAGAAATCTCAGGGTATCTGAAAAGACTCAGGGTGTCTTGAAAGACTCAAGTTTGTTCATGATGAACTGGGTTCAATATGTCTAAGAGACTCAGGACTGTTTGAGTGAACAGGTTTCATATTTCTGATGCCTGAAGAGACTCAATATTGTTAATTTCAGGGTGTCTGGAAAGACTCAGGGGTTCTTAACGAACGAAAATTTAACCCAAGCTATCGTAAACCTTTATGTACATTTTATTTTGCAGAGAGATGCTGCAGAACTAATAAAAAAAGAGGCTTACGGGATTATACACTTATGGTGTCTAAAGGAAATTTTCCTTGCTCTGTCTAACAATTTTAAATGTGGCGAAATGAAAACAGTACATCAATCCTATCGAATATTAAAATCTCCAATGCACGAGGGTAAGACAAAATACTTAATCTTACAGCATGCAAGGGGCAATCCGGACTGCCGATAGATTATGCATGGGGAAGGAAACAAATTATTTTCCGTTATCAAAACAAACCTTAGCCCGCACGTGACTAATAATAGTATTCTAATGTTTACTTCAGGTCTCGTGACATCTGCTGTCAATGAGTCAGGAAGTGTCTCTTGACCACGTGTCTGGCGTTTGCCTGGGCTTACCCTTTTCCCATGCTTGGAGGCTCCCACAATGACGAATGAAAGAGGAAATTCTTGCTGATATATTTGTCAATAAATAAATTTACGGGAATCTACGGGCTTGCCGAGTAATATCCATCTCAGTTAAGGAATTAAAAGTTTATTACTCTCAAATATGTGGTGAGGTTCATTGCTGTATGGGTAAAATTAGCGAGCAAAAGAAAGGGATTTATATGAACACTGTGCATGCAGTTTTTATAACAATAGACTTTCTAATGGAACTCACAAATCAAAGATGGCCTGGAAATGAAGATTCCATGTCAGAGTTACTATTCTCTCGTCTTGAGAGCGTTAATTTAGATTCCTAAATACTTACCTTCTTTTCCTATCGATCAAGCGAGAGAGAGAGAGAGAGAGAGAGAGAGAGAGAGAGAGAGAGAGAGAGAGAGAGAGAGAGAGAGATAAATCCGGCGATGCAAAAATAGCTGGAGTGAAAGCCTTGTTGGTCGCTTACAGTGTACCTATCTGGGAATTTGGGACTTTCAAATTGTCCTTATCACGTGGACGAAATAATAAGGGCTCTATTCCTTTTTATTAACTCTTCGACTGAGTTGCTCCCTAGCTTTCTATTCTTAAAACATGCAGCTAACATGCGATAGCACAAAAAGATCTCATGGAATTGTTAATACACTCTCCTTTTTCATGAACTAATTTGGCATGCATGTGTTCTATCAGTTACCTAGCTGATTGCAGTCACTTTTTGCACCTAGAATAAACCTAAACAAAATATTTTGACACGTAGTTACGCTGTGAACTGGCTCTTTTCATGTGCTTAAAATGGAAGGGGTATGATACCAGGGTCGTCTCTAATTATGCAGACCAACTAGCAGTTGCTGTTCCGCTGATAATTGCAAAGCAATTGCATACTTCTCAATGTACGTCAGTTGCTACGAATGTCCAAGGGATACTTACTTGATTCTGGATGGCAACTGCTGAACACAGGGAGTTCCTTACATTATCAAGAAATCTCCTGTATTTATTACACATCTGAATCTATATTAGGGCAACTTCATAGACAAAGCAAGGGAAAATCTGTGGCTTAGGGCCTTCTTCATGTGAGGGAAAATTACGTAAATTCAAAGGTTCTCTTAACTAATTATATATACAAAACATAGGGATAGAGCCAAGTGATTCCAAAGTCGAGGCCTATCTGCAATATATGCAAGACCATTAATTGCAAGAATAATAAGACGCTCAAAGGGAACTGAGGGAATACACAGATGGTGCCAAATAACTCAGTTCAACACTAAATGCATAATTAGGTTACTGGATGCTCCAACACAAATTACTGAAGGTAATTGCACAATGGAAAATGAATTAAAAACGG
This sequence comes from Macrobrachium rosenbergii, assembly GCA_039081455.1. Lineage (NCBI taxonomy): Eukaryota > Metazoa > Arthropoda > Malacostraca > Decapoda > Palaemonidae > Macrobrachium > Macrobrachium rosenbergii. Next base: position 4,997,764 of record JANJGK010000050.1, read on the forward strand.
ACAGAGAAATAACAGGAATCGTGACTGACTAAGAAACTTTATTCTGGTACATTACCTTCATCAAAATGATGGTGTGCTTGTTCAATAGGGCGCTGATGATGGAGGTCGAACACAAGGAAGGTTCAAGAGTCAGGCAAGGGTAAGGACATCTGTCCTAGGTGGTATTCTGCGCTCTTCTCTCTCTCGATTGTTCTTGCATCGTCTATAAATACCCTCGGCGATTACTCCGCTGCATCTGGGTAGGTGGAGCAAAGGTCAATCTTCGTCATGTTTTCTGTATAGAACACATGGCATTAGTTAAACCTCACAAAGGGTTTTTAACATGGCGGGTGGTCCCAATTTTCTCATTTGTGGCTCCTCCCTTGCCTGTTGTCTGGCTGCCAAGAAGGTATGAAGGTCACTTGGAAACAAGGCCTTAGGCAGTCATCTGAACAGAGAGAAGGGTTAGGCTTAACCATTTTGGGGAATGAAGGAGAGAGTTTATGAAGGGGCAAGTGAAAACCCATAGTTCTAGTAATTAAAACAATTGAAATGAATTTTGTTTCTTTCTCAGTTATGATACAGATGTAAAAATGGGTGAGGTGGCCCAGAAAGAGGATCCATCCATTGATATATATATACATACATACATATATATATATATATATATATATATATATATATATATATATATATATATATATATATATATATATATATATATATATATATATATGTCTGTGTGTGTGTGGGTGTGTACTATATATATATATATATATATATATATATATATATATATATATATATATATATATATATATATATATATATATATATATATATATATATATATATATATATATATATATATATATATATATATATATATATATATATATATATATATATATATATATATATATATATATATATATATATATATATATATATATATATATATATATATATGTATATATATATATATATATATATATATATATATATATACATATATATATATATATATATATATATATATATATATATATATATATATATATATATATATATATATATATATATACATATATATATATATATATATATATATATATATATATATATATATATATATATATATATATATATATATATATATATATATATATATATATATATATATATATATATATATATATATATATATATATATATATATATGTCTGTGTGTGTGTGGGTGTGGGTGTGTACTCTATATATATATATATATATATATATATATATATATATATATATATATATATATATATATATATATATATATATATATATATATATATATATATATATATATATATATATATATATATATATATATATATTTATATATATATATATATATATATATATATATATATATATATATATATATATATATATATATATATATATATATATATATATATATATTTATATATATATATATATATATATATATATATATATATATATATATATATATATATATATATATATATATATATATATATGTCTGTGTGTGTGTGGGTGTGTACTCTCTCTCTCTCTCTCTCTATATATATATATATATATATATATATATATATATATATATATATATATATATATATATATATATATATATATATATATATATATAGTGTTTTTGAGTTTACCATTATCTTATGATTTTAATGTTGAAGAATAAGAGGTCCTGTTCATTTTCGGATACTCCATGACACTGGTCTAGCTGTATGAAAATTTGTAATATTTCATAATATTTCCAGTCCTCCTCCTCCTCCTTCCTCTCCTCCCCTCTCTCCGACCTCTTTGAGGTCTGTATCACAGGCCATTACAGGCACAGCCTTTTCTAGATAAGCCTTGTTTGTTTTGCGCCTCAATGTTCCTTTTACGAGCTCCCTGCTTCACATCTCCATTGAGGAAGGATAACCATCCTCCAGCGAATCCTGCGAAGCTATCACGCGATGTTCGAAGAGCGTATTCGGAGAGAAATGACCGATCTTTTATTTCCCTTGGAACCTCGGCGGGTCAGATGAGAAAGCGGACGTGATGGAACTCCCTCTCTTTTATGGAGTCGGAAGTATAACCGCGAGAGAAGAGGACCCGAATATTTTCTGCTGGTTTCTTTCTTATTCGTTGAGGTATTCCCTCGAGGAAGGTCATTTCCGCTGGCTGTGAAATGTGACGCAGTCGTTGATCCTTCTGTTCTGCCAGGTTTGTTTATTGAATGTGGGGGAATGGAACATATTATTGAGAAAGTTACTGTTAAGCAGAATATACTCACGCAAGTAAATAAACACGTACTCACAGGAACACAAAAGTTGAACTCACAATGTTGTAACTGAATAAGTATTTTTCATTCTAGAATCTAATGGATGTTATTCTCTCTCTCTCTCTCTCTCTCTCTCTCTCTCTCTCTCTCTCTCTCTCTCTCTCTCAGAATGATGGGTAACAAGATAAGGCATTCGACAAGCGTAAAGACTGTAGTTAACTCAGGGTGAATGGCTAGCTATCGTAGACTGCAAATGACTGGAATAAAATGAACGCATTTGTTACGATTAGTGTAGATTCCCAAATGCCTTGATTGATGCTTTGACGTAGCAGAAGTTGAAGTTTACAGCATGTGACTTAGAAATGATTATCAAGTACAGTATTACTGCTTACGTGTGATCTTATTATAAATTTAGCTATTAGCGAAGACACGCATCAGAATTTATGAAATACATTCACTCTTCAACTCGTGAGAAAATTGATATAGTTTAAATGATGCATTTACCATAAGACATTTATTGTTATTTTTTTTATTATTTCATACTAGAAATGGATAATTCTGAAAGTCCTTGGAGTGATTAAAATCGTCATCATCCATAGCAATTGATTCTGTACTATCACTTATGAAACATAGTAAAGGAATTCTCCACCTTGTCTAGCTATGACATGGATATATCTCTTCCTGATTGTCGTAACAGTAGTTAAAAAATCATTTTATTTCATTGGCGCTTTTCTTGTTCGACTTAATTAGCAACATGCATCATCAACAAAGTCCCAATTCCATGTAGTAAGTTATAATTATATTCCCAAAGGAAATTCACGTCAGCAATTCTCATTGGCAAAGGGACACCTTACTCTAGGAACATATCTAATACCAGCTGTTCTTCTCCAATCACTGAAATTCCTCGCCACTAAATTCACTTGAGTCTGCAGTCCAAACTAAAAACGTATTGGAGTCGTTATATATATATATATATATATATATATATATATATATATATATATATATATATATATATATATATATATATATATATATATATATATATATATATATATCTGATAACCCAGCGACCCTTACTACCAAGCTGGAGTGTGTTTACGACCCAGGCAGATGGCGCCTAGTCCAAGCATCCCGATAGTGGGGTAGGTGGGATTCTGCATCTGCAGGGTCTTCACTGAGCAAGCAACAACATCTCGTCTTGACATGTGACATAAATGGATGGAACAGCTGTGAGTCTGTGTGAATGTATTTGAAGTTAATGCTGAGTCCGGCTTTCGATGAAGTTTGTTTAATATGAGAGTTTTTGAGTGATTTACTTGAAATAAAAAGGTTGTTTTGCGAAAATGAATTTAATATATCTTTCTTTCCTGAAGGAGTTTGCTCGCTGTGTCTTATGCATTACTGTAAGAATATAAAACGCTTTAACACTGCATGGTGCAATAATTGCCAAAGCTATGATCGTGTATTTTTTTAAATATAAGTTTGCATAACCTTTAAATTTAACGAAGGAAAATCAAGGTTTTTGAGCACAGCCTTCATCAAGAAACTAAGTTTATGCCCTGACAATCAGGTTATGAACAAATGTCGCACTTAACACTGTACTTATAGTACCCTTATCTATATGACTGCTTAATTGATTCCCTGATTTGTAAATATAGCGAAACATTGTAATTAAAACTATAAAAATATATATAATTTTACTGTTTTACACTTGCCCTAGATGTTATCAGTCTAAAATTCGAGAAACATGTCACGCTCTACTTCAAGGAAATCTTATCCTTAAATATTCTAGAATAATTTAGCATAAAGAACAATAATATGTTTCGCCTTCATTATGGTCGAAAATCGCTTTATATCTTGAGCGTTTTTTTTTTTTTTTTCGGAGTCTATGCGGTGGGCTAGCCACACTACACACCATTTTTCAGGAGTGCCGTTATAGGGAATCTGCTATGCGCTGATCGGCCGACGGCCAATCGGCTCTTTCGTTATTGTTGCGTGGGAGTCGGTCAACTCTCGGAATACAACGTTATTTAAGTATTTTATCGCTATTATCTGCGTTATTATTAATTCTAGATTGATAATGTTACCGCTATCATGAGTTTAGACAATGTAGATTCTATAGAAGCGCTCTGTGACCGGGCAGTACCCGGATAGTGTGTAAAAAAGCAAAATATTAAATGTTTCTGTGTGCCAGTGAATTCGCGTTCAGAAGATGGTGATACAGATGGTTACGAGCCTTTTCTGATAATAGATCTCGGTGATAGTGTTGTTATTACGCACAGCAGAATTACAATAGGTGAGTGTACAGAGGAATTCTGTAATATCAAAAGCAAGAGGTCAAAAGGAAAGTCTAATAGTGTGAATAGAGAGAGAAAAAACTCATTATTATTACGATTATAGTGACAGTGACACCTCACATGACGAGTGAATGCATCCCTATAATAATAATAATAATAATAATAATAATAATAATAATAATAATAATAATAATAATAATAATAATAATAATAATAATAATAATAATAATAAAAATAATAATAATACAGAATGTGATAACCCTTCCCTTTGTGCCACTGGTGGACCCATACGTGTTAGCAATTGTGTCACCCCCCAACAGTCTGGAAACCAGTGCCAGTGCCACAACCAGCTTTGGTTCCCACCCTGTGGAACCTTCAAATGAAGAGACTGAACACTCGGCACAGCAGGAAAAAGGGGAAGATGGTTTATAGTCTGAACAAAATATGAGCTGTTAATGTTGCTAAAAGACAAAAAAAAAAATAAATAAATAAAAATAAAAATTAAAACCCTTGTTTGTTCTACCAAAGCTTTGTTAAGAAGGCTATTGCCCAAAAAAATTGTCAGACAAGAAGGTCGGTATCCCTTTTGAATTGCTAGAATGAGTGTTTTTTCCAAAGTGGAGGATGGAGTGAATAGTGTGATCTTCAAGACATTCTGGGCAGTGGGGACTACAACTTATAGACAGCATACCCCAAAAGAAATATTCGTAGGGAACCCATCAAAAGAAAGCGATCTAAGGCCGGAGAAAACAGGAGGTAGACATTGAGCTACTTTGTCATCTTCAAGAAAAAGGAAATAATAAACTTCATTCCTGCAGTAACCGTTATGAGGACCCAAAAGGTGCTATGAAAAAGTTGCCTGAGGGAGGAACAACAATAAAGGACCCAAGAGACACGAATCCCAACACCAGGAAAGAAACAAGTTTTTTTTACAGCGTGTCTGTGAACATGATAAACTTCTGCTAGTTTTATTTCAGCCACTACAGCCGTACACACACCCAGAAGGAGCAATATTTAGAGTTTGACCTCAGCGTCAGGGCACCGTACAAAAAATACCTAAATTGGATGGATGTCAGCCAGCCTGATGCCTCCCTGTGAAGTTAAAATACTGCAAGATTTTCAGTAGCCATTATACTATCGGTTTTCAACCAGTGAACGAGGGTGTCTGCAACATCTGTGAGTGGCTCATGAAAGCTTTTGTTGATGGGAGGCTGGCTGGAACAGATGTCTTGCGCCTTGAACAAGAACCAAATCACATAATGAAAAACCCCTTGGCCTCCAATGCCATGAAGACAACCAGACACTGTGACGACGATTGGGTCCTGTCGCAATGGACCTATAGCAGACCTTGCCATAGTCTGAGTATGTCTTTTGGAGTAGTTTTGTCATCTTTGTCAGCCTCACCCCTACGCCTTTTGATAGCCCTGACTGTCTATGAGTTAATGCAATTAGCTACTCCACAAAAACAATAAACATGACATGAACTTCTCAAATTTTGGTGAGTAAAATTGTTTTTGGTCATTATCCAATTTTTTCTTGACTATTTATCCACTAAAGATCATTTTATATGCATTAAACACCATTATCTCTATCATTACTTGTTATTCACAGTGTGCTATGATTGTTACTAACACACTCGATGTTTGCTGATGTAATTAACTATGCATGTGACTTAAGTTTTTGAAAATTTTTCAAGATAATTTTATATTAACCATTATCGTCTTCCTTAATCTTTATTCACATGTTTATTATGATTACAGTTAACATATTCCATGACATGTTTATTAATGTTTATTGATGTTTATTAATTATGTGGCAGTATTTTTGGAAATTTTTTGAACTTTTTTGAAAAAGACAAATATTTTCTGAAGGAGGTTGATTGTAAGTGATTTTTTTCTTTTTATTATCTTACAACATTGTAAAATAACGTAAGGTAACAATACAAAATTTATAATTCAGATATTTTTCTTCTGTAAACACATAAAATACATTTTGGCTCATAAATGAGATGCCCGAACATTTTTGCATTTAGGTCAAAAACTAATTAAAAGTTTTTGAATTGTTATATAGGCATAATGTACATGGAATTAGCTTCGGTTTGATAGTATGTAACGTCATAATGTCATAAATAACAATGTTAATGCGAATTGAAATTCATTGATTTGCAATTGTGATTTATTTATATTAATAAATTTATATATTTATTTATGGCACATAGCATGTTTTCCGAGTAACGGAACAAATGCAGTTCACATAGGAAATTATGGGTTTATGTAAAGATCGCTTAAAACTGGTCTTTTTCCAGGTGTCAGTTTAGTTATGTAAATGTTGGCCATAAGTAAGTTTTGAAAAAGTCAAACATATCACATGTATGCCTATAGCTTTGGTATACTTACAGTCATACAAATTGTTGAATTCATTTTCGCCTTTCATAATATTAAGAATAAACATAAATTTATTGTAATGCAAAATTTAAGGCCAGTATCTCTAAGTTATCTGACTGGTACGTTTTCCACCTCTCTCTCTCTCTCTCTCTCTCTCTCTCTCTCTCTCTCTCTCTCTCTCTCTCTCTCTCTCTCTCTCTCTCTCTCTCTTAGTTTATATTATCTCAAATGTATATATCATGTCAATTTCACAAAAGGGGAAAAATTCTCCCGTGTACGCATTGCTCGGACAGTTAGCCAACTCTTTCAATTTTGATGCATTGTTCTCAAATCTGCTTCTCAAAGAAAAAAATATATTTAAATCTTCGTTCAGATGAAAAGTAATACGATATTGAAGCCAGCAATGTTTAACCGAAATATGAGAAGACCGTCTCAAATACGGACACATCTTTCCACCTTGGGGTATCCTTGTTCAACTCGGTCCTTAATTAGTAGAGTCTAGACCTGTATCACGGCGCTAAGAGGCCATCCACTCTTGGTGGAAATACTGTATGTGCATATTTTTTTTTTTTATTGAAAGCAACCTGAAGGAAAATTGAAACTGGAAATATATTAGACAGAAGTTTTCACTGAAGATACATGTAGCTAGTAGTCAGTTTCATTTGATGGGTTGAAAATATTTCGAATGAACGATGGATTGATCAAGTTAGGGAGAATTAATGATATATTTTGTTTCGTACTTAATTTTGTCCATTATGCTTACGATTGTGTGTTTATATATCAAAAGTTTATACATTTTAATTATATCATGTTTTTATATGTTTATAAATTTTAATGATATTAAATTTGAATATTAAATGTTTATATATTTTGCTAGTATTAAAAACCATAATGGTTTAGTCCGCTATGATTAAATCATATGCACCTGTTTGGGAATACTGGTAGAATATAAGCAATTCAACTTGTCTTTATTTTCAAGTAAATAAATGTGATATTTGCAGATGCAGAGACCTCGCTAAAACATGTCCAGTAGCTGAATTACCGGGAGACCTTTGGAGTACAAGGGGAAAGAATTGAGGAGACGGAGGAAAAATCCCAGCGGGATCTCTTTTCAAAGGATGAGCAGGAAATGAAATTTCCACCGTCCCTGAACATGTTCGTTAACCTAACAGGCTATCCCGTTTGGGAGAGTAGAAGGATTAAGAGGCTGAAGAAAGTAATAGTTGTGGTGGGTACTTAGTATTTCTTATATAGCTATTACAAAAAAAAAAAGAATAATAATATATAATAAGATATTGAGAACGGGAGTTGAATAAAAATACCAAATAAAGCTAAAACTACACAAACAGTGCTTCATAGCCCTCTATAGATAAAGTGAATAAAAAATTAACAAATGAATAACGTAATTATTTTGGTGACCAAAAAATGCCTGCGTTTCCCATATTTTCTAGAAATAGTCTTCTAGTTCTGCATTTATTATTATTATTATTATTATTATTATTATTATTATTATTATTATTATTATTATTATTATTATTATTATTATTATTATTATGGATAAAATAAAACCTCCTTTTGGAGATTTGAACTACTAAAAATGCCACCACTACCACTAAACCACCAACAATAAAAACCACGACTATATAAATAATAATAATAACAATAATAATAAAAATAAATTATTATTATTATTATTATTATTATTATTATTATTATTATTATTATTATTATTATTAAAATTACGACTACTAATAATAATGAGAATATTTTCCACAAATCAGAATGAAAGCTAAGCAACACACCCAACAGAGAGAGAGAAAAAAAACTAATTTTTATAATAGCCAGAAGTTCTCCCAAGCTAAAGGATCTCGAATTATTTAAAGGGTACTATGCACATGGTGCTCTCTTTGTCTAGCAAAATTCATTTTTTTTTTCTCTCTCCCTTCCTTTGTGGAAGGTGAAAAATCGCAGCGTATTCAGCCTCATAGATAAAAGCAAGTACACAAAGGAACCGCAGAATCGCCGGTGTGAAATTTTGAATATTTTTTGCCAGACCTGGTGTTTTGCAAAACGTTTTTTCTCGTTCTCTTCAGGATATTTTATCTGAGGCTCATTTTTCCCAGGGTATATTTCCTGACCTCTCCCTCGCCTCATTCATACATTCACATCAGATATTCTTATGTCTAGTCTTTTAGTTGAATTGTTGTTGCAATTACAACATTATCTTTATATATACATACATACATGCATATATATATATATATATATATATATATATATATATATATATATATATATATATATATATATATATATATATATATATATATATATATATATATATATATATATATATATATATATATATATATATATATATATAATTATATATATATATATATATATATATATATATATATATATATATATATATATATATATACATATATATATATATATATATATATATATATATATATATATATATATATATATATATATATATATATATATATATATATATATATATATATATATATATATATATATATATATTATATATGCTTAAAAAATCACAGTAGATGCACATGACTTCTGTGTATAAGCAAATCCCACAGGAAAATGACAAGCGCTTTCACGTTTATTAACGCATCCTCGGGCCACGAATGAGACACAGATATAAAGAAGGTTACAAAGAAAACAAAAAGAACAAGAATGCCAGATGGTCAGTCGTCAAAGGGTAATAAACAGAAAGTTAATCCAGGATAATCCGGGATCGAGTTGTCACAAACTAAACCTAAGACCAAAAAACAAGAAATACTAAAGTTTAGGCTTACAAAATCCAAAAAACATGTATAACCTTGAATACCAGATGGTTAATTGCCAGGGGGTAAAAAACAAAAGGTTAATCCACGGCAAATCCGAGATCACGCGGTCACAAACTAATCCAAATATATACTTAACCATAAGGCAAACGGAATCTTACCCATTCACATTGCAGAAACATGTAAAACAATGAATATTAATTTTGCACATATTTATCAACAACTTTTTGAATTTGAAGGAATCAAGTTTAAACAAACCAAGACTTAAATTTAGAACGCTTTCATTATTTGACTTAATAAAACAAGATTCGATGATATTCCTTTTAACTGTGCCATCGCACGGGACTAAAGGTCTTGCTTTACTCCAGTTAATAGGATGATTTAAATCTCTCATATGTACGAATAATGCATTCAATATTTGGCCAGTTCTCACAGAATACTGGTGTTGTTTGATTCCTTATGAAAGTGATTTTCCAGTTTGTCCATAATATATTTTATCGCACTTTTTACAAGGAATTTCAAAGATGCAGCCAGAAACATCTTTAGGAGAATTTTTTATCACTAAACTCTTAACATTAAAATTACTGAAAACAACATTTATATTGAAAAGCTTAAAAATTCTAGAAATTTATAAAAACCTTTCATCATACAGTAATTTGGGAATATTATGCTTGCTGAATTCAAGTTTGTTAGTAGTTAAATAAAATGTTTCCCTGGCTCTTTTCCATGCTACATCTACAAAGGTCCTTGGGTATTTAAGTTTCAAAGCAATATCACAAATAGTTTTGATCTCAGAATCAACGAACTACGGGCTACGAACAAGTAAAGCCCTTAAGAACATTCCAAAAAAGACAGAGAATTTGACATTTTGAAGGTGATTGGAATAATGGTGTACAAAAGAGGCAATGTTAGTTGATTTTCGAAAGACTGAAAAGATGAAATTTCTATCATGTCTATGGACAGTTACATCAAGAAAATTCCAATTACAATTTCTTTCTTCCTCTACGGTAAATTTTATAGACGGGACTAAATTATTTAGCTTAACGAGAAATTCCCGGAGATTTTCGTGAATTGGCCAGATACAAAGAATGTCACCTACAGTACTTACCTAAACCATATAACTTTTCGGGGCAAAATTCTTGGTAAGAATTTTTTCTCAAAAAATTCCATGTAGATATTGCTAAAGACAGGAGATGTGGGTTTACTCATAGCCATACTAAACTTTTGTACACAAAATTCCTCATTGAAGCCAAATTTACTATCTTAGATACATAACCTTATAAGATTTTTGAGGTTTGCTACAGTTAAGGGAATGTCATAACTTTCGATTTATTCCTCTAAAAATTCCAGTAAATCATCTACTAGCATTTTTGTGAAAAAATTTGATAAAATATATTATGGACAAACTGGAAAATCACTTTTACAACGAATCAGAACTGGCCAAATATCTAATGCATTATTAGTACACATGAGAGATTTAGATCATCCTATTAAATGGAGTAAAGCAGGACCTTTAGTCCCGTGCAATGACACAGTTAAAAGAAATATCATCGAATCTTGTTTTATTAAGTCAAATAATGAAGGTGTTCTAAATTTAAGTCTTGGTTTGTTTAAACTTGATGCCTTCATAATTAAAAAAGTTGTTGATAAGTATATGGAAAATTAATATTAATTTTTTTACATGTTTCTGCAATGTGAATAGGTAAGATTCCGTTTGCCTTATGGTTAAGTTAAGTATATATTTGGATTAGTTTGTGACCGCGTGATCCCGGATTTGCCATGAATTAACCTTTTGTTTTTTACCCCCTGGCAATTAACCATCTGGTATTCAAGGTTATACATGTTTTTTTTTATTTTGTAAGCCTAAACTTTAGTATTTCTTGTTTTTTGGTGTTAGGTTTAGTTTGTAACAGCTCGGTCCCGGATTATCCTGGATTAATTTTCTGTTTATCACCCTTGGACAACTGACCATCTGGTATTCTTGTTCTTTTTGTTTTCTTTGTAACCTTGTTTACATCTGTGTCTCATTCGTGCCCCGAGGATGCGTTAATAAACGTGAAAGCGCTTGGTACTGAACTTCTGCCTGTCATTTTCCTGTGGAATTTACTTCATTATATATATATATATATATATATATATATATATATATATATATATATATATATATATATATATATATATATATATATATATATATGTATATATATATATATATATATATATATATATATATATATATATATATATATATATATCAGGTGTTTCAAAATTGGAGCCCCCCTCCACAGAACAAATGGAAAGTTATGAAGTTTACTGCTATAGCTTGTCTCCAAGTACATTATTTTAAGTTTCTATTAAGCTATTTTTCATTTTACATTTCATGTATTTTCTAACTGAGTGACGAAGTTAGATACAGCCATGGCTAACGACTAGGAGGAAATCAGATGGATTTACCGAATCCGGGCTATAACCTTCAGAGAGGCCAGGTATGCTGGCGCATCCTTCATTTCATGTTCCTGGATAGCTAAGTACATTAAAAGAGATGAATCCTTTGTTAAAAGAAATTGGAACAAAAAGCCATATAATTGTCATCGCTAGAAGAGTGAGAATCTTGGAAGGCCTGAAGTCCTTTCTCAGGAGTCAAAAGACATCATAGCTGAAGCAGTGGGTAGACCAAGAAAATCTTTATGTAAATTGGTGCTTGAACTGCAAACAAAAAGGGGAAAGAAGAGAAGATATAGTGCTGTATATCAGGAGTTGAAAGAATCTGGTATCAAGCCATTTCATGTTATCAGCAAGCGCAACATCACTCAGCAACAGAGAGAAGACCGTGCATGGTTTTGTGGTTCATTTTTAAAAGATTGGGATGAAGCTGACTTTCTCCATGTTGCCGCATCAGATGAATTCTTCATTTACACAGTCAGGAAGCCAAATCATAAAAATGACATCATTTGGGCTGCAAAGTTGGATGGTATCAGCGATGACGTGCGCTATTGCCAAGTTATGAAATTTCCTGAATGTTTGGGAATTTTTCTCTGTTTCACAGCCAAACGGTTAATGTGGATCATCAAAGAAAAAGGACAGTCATGGAATGGCGAATACTTCAGAGAAACTGTGCTTACTGGTGGAGTATTTCTTTTCCGCAAAGATACTGAAAATGTGTCATCTGTTCAAGAAGTCACATTTTTGCATGATAAGGCACCATGTTTCAAGGCTCTTCAGACACTGGAGCTGCTTTGAAACAGTGGTATCGATATCTTCTCTTCAAGCGAATTTCCAGGTAGCTCCCCTGACCTTAAAGTATGTGAAAAATTGGTAGTATCTTAAAGGATCGTGTTGAAGCGCGCACAGTGAATTATGATGGTATACCAAGCCTCGACGACCTGCGAAGAGAGGTGACCGAAGTGCTCAGGGAAATAGAGTTTGAGTCTCAGTTTTTTTGTGATTTGCTAAAATCATATCCCTCAAGAATGCAGGCTGTGGTACAGGCAGATGGAGGCCACACAAAATGTTAAATACTCAGAGAGAAACTTAAATAAATACCTGTTCTGAATTACTTTTGCTTTTGTCCATATCAATTTTAGTTTATGCTGTTGGGGGGGGGTCTAATTTCGAAACACCCTGTGTGTATATATATATATATATATATATATATATATATATATATATATATATATATATATATATATATATATATATATATATATATATATATATATATATGTATGTGTGTGTATGTGTACTGGTGAATTGATCATTATAAGATATATTCACGCATAAGGTATCTTCTAATATATGTACAATATTATAATTTAATATGTTATCTTCACTGAATAGCACGCTGACTTTACATTACTGTGCTGTTATGAAAAATAACTATTTATGTTCATTGAGATGTATATGATAAACAGGACTTAATAATTATATCTCTCGCAAAACACTTCCATTATTGCATGTTTAAATATTACTGAGATTAACTTTAATATTACATTTAACTCTCCTCAATTTTTTCACATTACTATTCTTACCTAGCATTAGTTATGAAGCAAATGTTTCTCTTTACAATTTTAGTATATACAGTATATGTATATATATATATATATATATATATATATATATATATATATATATATATATATATATATATATATATATATATATATATATATATATATATATATATATATATATATATATATATATATATATATATGCGTGTGTGTTCTCAGCTCATAAATGGCTTCATCGTGTAATCACGCATATTTCAGCATATGGACAGTTGAAATGTAAAAATGCTTCAGAATTTCACGAAATTCCATGTCATGTTCAAAATGTAAATTAGTAAAGGAACAACCATAGTTCTAGTGAATTATGTTCTATGCACTTTTCCAATATAGAAAACGAAATTCTTAAATTAGAATCATTTCATGAAATATGAAAATCACGATATACATAACTTGAGTCTTCCGAAAGAATATGTCAAAGGTATTGAAAGGTTGTTTACATAATGACTTTCTCTGTTCATCCCATAATGCTGTGTTTAAATATCATTTGCAAGACAATGTTCCAAAGGAATGATACGCTCAAAGTGAAAATTAGCGTTTGATAACAACGGTTTCACTGTATTTCTTATTTAATATAGATAACCTTTAGTGAATTAGGATCAAGAAACAATGACTAGAATGAATGATACACAGATTAACTATATTGTACATAACTTGTGTATAAATTCATAAATATATATATGTATGTATATACAGTATATATATATATATATATATATATATATATATATATATATATATATATATATATATATATATATATATATATATATATATATATATATATATATATATATACACCGTGAACCCTATGTATTCGCAGGGGATACGTCCCACACACCTGGCAAATAGCTAAAATCTGCGAATACTTAAAACCACTCTAAAAACACTTAGAACTGCCCATTTTGATAGTTTAAACACGGAAAAACCCTGTAAAAATGCATATACCTGAGTATTTTAATAGTTTTATCACAAAAAGCGCATTTATTCATGAAAATTATATGAAAATACAGTAATTAGTGAATATTTCTCTGTGAAAAATACCGCGAATGGGCGACTTTTCCGCAAATATTGGCTAGATATGTTCCACAGAGAAACCCGTGAATACGTGAGTCAGCGAATCTTGAGAACGCGAATACGGGGGGTTTACAGTATATATATATATATATATATATATATATATATATATATATATATATATATATATATATATA
>JANJGK010000050.1:5012940-5035440 GCA_039081455.1 Macrobrachium rosenbergii
TGAGCAGTTTTGGGCTGCAATACCAATTATCGAAATACAGGATGTGATGTTTTCCGAGATGCGAGGCCATAAATGTTTTTACCACAGAACCAGATACCCCTAGATCCTCATCTACCAATATCTCTGTATCTTTTCCAGTATAGATTATAAAATCGACAATATAATCCGTTTTGGCATCACAAAGTTCAAATATTTTCACTCCAAATCGACTTCTTTTATCTGGAATGTACTGCTTGAAACTTAGCCTTCCCTTCCATAACATTAAACTTTCATCTATGCATAAATCCTGGAAAGGTTGAAATTTTTCCCGGAATTTTCTACGCACACTGTCGAGCATGGGTTTAATTTTTTTTTAGTTTATTATCTGGGCTTGTTTCCTGTGAATTATCAACGAAATGTAGAACCCGTAGAATTTGAAGAAATCTGTCCCTTGCCATCAGCCTTCTCACTCCTTTTGTCTCGAATGTCTCAAGCGTAGTCCAGTAATCTACGATGCGATGTTTACTTATATGCGACATGATCATAATCACACAAAGGAACCGTATCATTTCCTCCACAGTAACCTGAGCAAATTTTCGCAAATACTTTGGCACTGCATCTCCTAGCGTATCAACAAGGAATTTCTGATAACGGTTTGTCTCTTCAGCAATCAGCCCCATAAATTCGTTGTCGAAAAATTCAAAAAAATAGTCTACTTCCTTTGAATTTTCATTCACATTACATTTCGACGTAATGCCACTGCCACTGCTGTCAAATATGAAATCTCTGGGCTGGAAATTGCTGGCAGCCCACTCCCACTCATCACCTGGGTCACTTCCCTGTCTCCGCCTTCTTTTGACACCTTGGCTTTCATTTGTAGGTGGCAGATTTTCGTCATTTTCACTGTCGGTTGATATTTCATCACTGTCTCTTGTACCAGGACCCTAATTATCCATTTCATTTCCTTCTAAATCCGATTCATTTTCATATCCAGAAAATGAGTCGAGAAGGTCTATAAAATAGTTATCCTCGTCGAGAGCTCTTCTCTCGATCTGCCGGCGGTCAACTCGAGGATGTCGTACCCTTGACCCCTCCTCCTGTGACATCTTGATGAAGACTAATGAATTTTAGGGAAACACGTGAATTTATATGAATTCACTGTATGGCAACTGACAGACTGTTACCATATCAAGAAAAAGAGGCCAGTATTTCAATCATCAGTCCTTCACATAAAAGGAAATTACTGGTGCTCGTATACGACACAACATTGTTCCGGGCCAGTTTATTAAATGCGTCGTATACGTTACAACCGAAATCAAAGGGTTAAGGCATCCTAACCTATTCTGGTCATGTGTTTTGCAAGAATCACGGCCTTCTCAGTGGCAGTCAAACTGTACTCAGAGAAGAGTGTTTCCACCTGATCTAGCCATGCTTCTAGCTCTGCTTCATTCCACTTCAGCATGACGTGGCTGATATTAGAGATAATGGAAGGCAGGGAAACTGTGACGGGATTTTCAGCTCTTTGTTGGGCCTGGGCCATGGCACTGTCCTGCTTGGCTCATTCGATTTGAGCTTGCTTTTCCTTCAATGCTAGTTGATGCTGTCTCTCCTTCTCCTGCATGTTGTTGCTGCTTCTCTTTCTCCTGCTCTTCAAGCTGTTCCAGCTGCAATTCATACTCTCTTCTTTTCGGGCTGTCTTAGTGGCAGCTACTTGATCCTGAACCGGTTGGAAAAGCTGTTTTCCTTTTAATGTCATACTCTTCCCTATCCATAATTTTTTTTTACTCCTCGGAGACATGGTTCTCAATGCTGAAAGCACGGTTTGATCTTCCCACAAAAATTTTAAAATTTTAAGATGGCACACCTACAATGGTGTGGAATGGGAATGTGCGCCCCCCACAAAAAAAAAAAAAAAATAAAAATAAGGATGGTAGTGGCACTAAATGTGCAATATGGTTCTGAAGAACAAATATGACACATTACAAGATTTACCTAAAGATGTGACTAAGTTCCAAAAAACTGACCAACTCAAAGGCACAAAAATGTGTAGATTGGCTTCTTACTGGTTCATAAAGAAGAGTAGGGTTGAGCTTACACGAGGCGATCAATAGTCAAGCCAATCATGCAGATGCTGAATGCTTGAAGTAATTAATAAAGTAATACATAGTGGATGATCGTACGTACGCTAATTGAGTTACACGCAGTAGATGATGGCATTTACATACTTTTGTGTATAAAACACAGTAATGTTTAACTTTCCCTGGACACAGTGGTAACAGGAGCAGTGATGTAGTTTATTTAGAACAGATTAATTAAATAAACATGCAGTGAAACAATGGCACTCTAATGAGCCATGTGAAACACACACAAAATAGAAAATTAGCACAAAAAGTGCATTGATAAGTACAGGCTACGAATGGGTTTGTAAAGTTATCAATTGGCTATATAGAAAAGACTGGGAAATTCCAGTAAAATACTACCTATTACATTTAATTGGTTTGCTTCATTTGTAGCAAAATTTCACTTACCCAAGGCGTAGCGGAAATCAACACTCGTGGGGACAAAAGCAATAATTACATTTGCTTGTCTAAATGCATAACAGAAGTCAACACTCGCTGGGACAGTGTTTTTTTATAAAAAGATGTGATTACAGAAATTAATAACTGACACGTGAAATTAATGTTTGCTACTTCGAATGACTATTATTGTAAATCAACTCATATGCCAAGGTAAATAACAAGGTCCATTCAATAATGGGTAAGAAGGAATACTTAAGAAAATGAAATCTCTCTCAAACAGAATAAACAAAGAATGTAGCGCAATGATGCGTATTAAAGATAATATCAGAGCTAATAAAACGATAAAGTTTCGCTCTTACATTACACTGAACGATATAGCAGTGATCAATTGCTTTTTTAAGAAGAGGAGGTACGTAATGTTTGCGTTTATTTTCAAATGCAAAATGGCTATGGTTTTTGTTAACAGTAGTAAAGGGAATTGTAAGAATCATAAGATGATCTTCCTACAGTGATATCAAACTTGTGTAAAAGTTAAATGGAAATTTATGTATGTGCACTCGATGACAGAGCAGTGTTTGACAGTGATTTTTGAGATGGCTGCCTTGGGTTTGACAGGTGAAGGAAGCATGGGGTTACCCCAGGCAGCTGACAGTGAACTCGAAATAGCCGTCTTTTGTTTATAAACAATCTCGTCGCATACGTTTGTTTCCAACAAGAGCGGATCAGCTGAGCGAACTTCGTCACTAGAGCAAACACACTAATGCCTGCATTCTCGCTTTATTCACGAGATACAAATGGGAATACACTGATTTTCTCTGATGGATTGACGCACGCCAATATATAGACATGAATTAACACTTACAAATGCAAAGAACTACTTTACTGGGCAAAAGAATTTTAAACACGGGGTTATTATTCTTAACACGAAGGGAAAGGGTTGGCTGGATTCCAACTCGGTGTCTGCCTAGCTTGTCTGTGTGTGGGGTGGTGAGCAAATTCTACTGGACTCGTTGCATGCACGAAAAGGTACAGCTGCACACATAAAAGCAATAAAATCTTTCTTATTTACCAGAAATGTATGTAGCTGTGATGATCTACTTTGTTGCAAGTGTAATCTGAGCAGATATTGGGTTAATAAAATACAAATAAAAGAGTGACTAAGCTACCTAAGATTTGTGAGAGCTAGCGAAGCTTTTCCGGTAAATCAAATTCACTGATGTGCACAGCAGAACAGATGGGCTGGCTAGTGCAACAAGGGAGCGAGTTGCCAATCATAGTATTCCTGAGCCTTGTGGATGAAATAAAATCCACCACCCTATCAAAAGAGAAAATTGTACACTTTTCTCTCAAAGGACATGCAATGAGCTCACCTAGCCAATGGTTAACACTACTCCTTGTTGGCTGGCGAATTTCGTGCAGGTGCTGACATGCAAATGGCAAGAACCCCTAACTTGCTACTCTCTTCCTGACTGAGTGTCTGACCACCTTCTGGGATCTCAAGAGGAGTGTAGTTCAAAACGCTTCTCCGCTGTGATTCACTTTCACTCTTACTGTTTTGAATTTATTCCCTAATCACAAATCAAAATACACCATGCATTAGATCGCTAATTTCCTACCTACTGAAATGTGAATAAATACCCAACACACTGGTTCTAAAACCATGTTACTCTCCAGTTCTTGTTCCAAATTGCCTGTCTGAAGAAATTTCAATGTTGCAAGTTCGAATTAATTGCAAATATTAGAAGGTGATTACTTTACGTTAATCCTAATCCCATTAATTAGCCACATTCTAGCAAGTGTCGCCACTTTGACAGGCTTACAGGGGGTTGCAAAATTAACAAAGAAATGGTAGGTCATCAAGTGAAAATGGGTTTTTAACAGTAATTTATTATTTACAATCACAGCATGGAAGAAATTACAAAGAAAAACTGGATACATTCACTAAAGTAAGTAGGGAATTTACACAACAGCAATGATTGAGTGAACTGGATAATGCATTACAGTTACGAACATTGGCCACATGCAAGTGGTCCCATGAGCCCATTAGGCAATAATTCTATCAGCCCCTGGTAGGAAGGAAAATTTACAGGCAATCAGGAACATAGACACACAGCTGCGCTTGTAACGGCATCAATAACACTCCTGGAATGAAAGGATTCCAGTTAAGAATAAAACTGAGGTGATGCTCTCTCTATAATTGAATAAATGCAAGAATTGGAGTGTGATCCTTTACTCTACTCACTTGCAAGCAAGGGGTGAGCATTACATTATACATTGTCAAGAAATTACTTGAGCAATGATATGTGAGATACATGATAAAATGAGTCAAAGAAAAAGATCCTGGCCAACCAATCTCCCTTCTGGGACACACCTTTTTTGCTTCCTGGTTTTGTATTCACATACAACCATGGGTCAATGTGATCCAAGTTAGCGACAATATCCAGGAATTGGTACTTCTGTCCAGCATTAATAAAGTGTGAGTTCCGAAGTCACTCGGCTCTAGGGTTGTTGGGCAGAGATTACCCGGTATGACCGTCTCCTAGACTGATCTGTCTTGAACTACCTTGATGGAGTGACCTCTGTGTTTTGTGAGGAGTGGATGGTTGCTGGAGGCACCACTTCAGCATAAGAATGCAGTGTTTACCTGGGAATTAGAAGAGGCTTAGCCAGTATACGGGTCGAAAACTCAGCGGGTGATAAAATGAATTTGGTATTAATTACCATTATGATTCATAAGTTCCCCTCCCTGGAAAAAGGTGCAACATTTATTGGTTGAACTAACTATCACTTCTAGGTCTATGGGTGTCCCCCTATCCCCTACTGACCCTACACACACACACACACACACACACACACACACACACACACACACACACACACACACACACACACACACACACACACACACATATATATATATATATATATATATATATATATATATATATATATATATATATATATATATATATATATATATATATATATATATATATATATATATATATATATATATATATATATATATATATATATATATATATATATATATATATATATATATATATATATATATATAATATATATATATATATATATATATATATATATATATATATATATATATATATATATATATATATATATATATATATATATTTATATATATATATATATATATATATTTATATATATATATATATATATATATATATATATATATATATATATATATATATATATACTTTATCACATACTCAATTGTTCTGTGCATTGGCAGAATTGCTAAAAGGACCTCATTCAAACTGGATGGTATCTAACAGAGTTTATATTCAGAAAAAGTTACAAGCATTCTTGGACAAACAGTCCACATTATCAAGTATCCGTACGGATACTTGATAATGTGGACTGTTTGTCCAAGAAAGCTTGTAACTTTTTCTGAATAAAAAACTCCGTTAGATACCATCCAGTTTGAATGAGGTCCTTTTAGTAATATATATATATATATATATATATATATATATATATATATATATATATATATATATATATATATATATATATATATACATATATATTCTTAAGAATTTATCCATCCCTCATTTAGCAGCCAGTGTGTCATTTACTCTTTGATGCATTTTCTCCTTTCACTTGACTGTAGGGGAAAGAAAACATGGCGGTTGTGGTAGAATCGAGCGTATTTTGAACCAGAGAAAAGCAGTTAAAGCCAGTGTTTCACTCATGTAGGAGTAGGCTCCCAGTTCAGCTGACCTAGGATAGACAATGGGGACCCCCTTTTCACCCCCATCACTGCGGGCATGGGGGACATAGCCAGGCTGTGTGATAGATAGGACCTTAACCTCTAAGTACTTAATCTTAAGGTCACTTTTCCTCCACTCCCTTGCTGGCTGTATGACTTTTGCGGGTCACCGACAGGCATACACTTCGAACAAACAGCCATGGAATGCGCACTGTTCCCCGAGAAGCAAGCAGAAGCCTCCATAATCCCGTCACGGACACATTTCCAGCGCTTCCTTCCTTCTACGCTGGTGAATGCTAACTTTGGTAACCGACCAAGGCCCTCATGTTTAGCGTACACGTCTGTATGCCAGGTATGTTGATCGCAAGTAGTTAGTAAACTAGCCCTTTCCCTCCCCCCTGAAATTCCTTGATTTTTCCATTCCTTCAAACTTCAATTTCTTCCTCCACAAGCACATCCCCTTTGTTAAGTCACCCTACTTCGAGCAGCCCGTAAATCGCCCCATGACTTGCTTTGAAATCAACTTAATATGATTCAGTGATAAGTAGTCCAATATCCCTTCCCCAGTGCAAATTAAGGGCAAATTAGTCTAAGTGATATAAGTGTCCGTTTCCTCCATTTGCGGAGAGTTATGGTTTCATGGATAGCAGGGGAAACTTCCTTGCTCTTCCATGTTGTACTAACTCCGGCCCTCTATTCCAGGTGCCATCAATTCCTTGCCCAGTCCGCAAATCTATGCCCCACTAGTTCTGACTGCCATCCAAATTTCACAACCATTACTGGTCGCAGCCTGATTCCAAGATTCGGTTGCCACGCAGAAATCATCTTAATTAACTGATTGCCATTACCCTGGAATTCACCCCTTCCATTGTGCTATTGTCTGTGATCTGATGTAATTTTACCATAACAGCGTCAGTTGTTATCACGGGATTGTTGTATCTGAAGCCCTTCATATTTACATTGCTTATTTGCAGATCACTGCATTATTGATCTACTATATGTAATTTATGTGGTTGTAATTGTTTACATTTTACATTCTTTTTTTTTTCTCTTGCATATTTGCCCCAGTCTCTTTAAATAAACCCCTTTAAATTGTAAAAGAATTCTAATTCCAAATAACAACCTTAATTATTTACGTAAATCCAGGAAGATTCTAAAGTAAGTTTCCAGTAGTTTTCCTTTTCTTCATAAACTTGTGACCCCCTTGGTGCATAGGCAGTTACTCAAAGATAAACTGTTCCAATTCTCTCCTCAACCAAGGACCAGTTTATGACAATATATATATATATATATATATATATATATATATATATATATATATATATATATATATATATATATATATATATATATATATATATATATATATATATATGAAGAATCTACTGGTCACTTTTACCAGACACATGTAATTCTAATAGCCACAATGCCCTCTTAACTTCTCGAATTCTTCGCGCTTTTTTGGATATGCTTGTAACTACGAAGCCGAAAATATCCAGACGGAAGAAATTGAAGAGCCTGTGAATAGCGGTCACGAGAATCGAACCCGCGTTACCATATTCACAAGGAGGTCACGTTGCCGACCTGGCTACGAGAAGGATAAAAGTCTATCGCCTCTCGTACATACATATACCTGTCGTTTTCAGATATATTTTGTTAGAGCTGGAATAGACCCATCCTCACCATCGTAGCCAAGTGGGCAATCGTTTTTATTGCTTTTTGGGCTGAAATATATATGTAGAATCTACTGGTCACTTTTACCAGACACATATGTAATTCTAATAGCCACAATGCCCTCTTAACTTCTCGAATTCTTCGCGCTTTTTTGGATATGCTTGTAACTACGAAGCCGAAAATATCCAGACGGAAGAAATTGAAGAGCCTGTGAATAGCGGTCACGAGAATCGAACCCGCGTCACCATATTCACAAGGAGGTGAATTATCAAGCATGCGCTCCTCCAGGAAGCACATAAAGAGGAGGAGCGCATGCTTGATAATTGCCCATTAAGGTTCTACCCCCTTTTTTATTCCAGGTTTGTTGACGATACGTTCGGCCTCTTTAAAAGTGAATACGAAGCTGACCTCTTCGTCGAATATGCCAATACTATACACTCGAGCATAACGTTTACTATCGAGAAATAGGCGAACGACCGTCTACCATTCCTGGACGTTCTAGTTTTTAGAGAACACGATAGTTTTAATACCACGGTTTTTAGGAAGATGACTTTTACTGGACTTGGTACCAACTTTTATAGCTCTTGTTTCGATAATTTTAAATCCAACTCTGTTTCTACCCTTCTCCACAGGGCACTCGGCCTTACGTCGAACTGGAGCCTTTTTCATAAGGAAACTTCTTTTTTAATTGACTTTTTTAATAATAACTGTTTCCCTGCAAAGCTGGTGTATAGGAAATTACATAAACTTCTGAACAAACATTTCATTACAAAACCAGCAGTTTTAACCGTCCAAAAAATGAAATTTTACGCAAGCTTTCCATTTACTCATGACCCCAAGTTCCACAAAAAGTTCACTCAAATTATTCAGGATCATTTTTATGCCATTGATGTCACTTTAATCCCTAAGAACCCTTTCACCATTGGTTCACTCTTTAAAATCAAAGATCGGTTATCACCTTATATGTCATCTGGTGTCATTTATAAATATACTTGCCCTGAATGTCAAACAGGGACCTATGTGGGATCCACCAGTAGACTCCTTAAGGTGCGTATCGATTCTCATCGTGGCGTAAGCTTCCGTACAGGTAGCAGAATTTCAAACCCAGAACATTCCAACATCAGAAATCACTCAAAAATTTGTAAAACACACATTGATAATAAAGACTTCTACATTTTGGGCCATACCACCAACCCCCAAGACCTTGTTATCCTGGAATCACTTTTCATCAAACAACTTGTTCCGTCGTTAAACACTCACACGTCCTCCTCTCCTCTATATTTATCCTGACTTGTGTTCTTTCTATTTATATTTATGTTTAGTTTAAAGCTGTCACTCCTCTAGGTCGGTCGTTAATCTTTTGTTCTGTAACCCCCCTTTCACAGATAGTTTTCAATTTCAGTTTACTGCATATTCTGTTAACTTCATTTTAATGTAATGATTTTTAAAACTTTTGTTCTCTAATTTTAATGTTTGTGTACATTTGTGAAAATTTTGTATGAATAATTTTTAGCCTTTATTTTTAGCTTTTACGATTTTACAATGAATTTTATTTCTTATTTTAACAGCCCTAATGGTGTAATTAATTCGATAATTACGAAACGTTGGAATAAAGTCAGCTTGTATATCTGTGTGTACTCTGCCCTTCATTGATGATTTTAAGTATGGATTGACTCCCGACTCCTCACACTAATCTATATATATATATATATATATATATATATATATATATATATATATATATATATATATATATATATATATATATATATATATATATATGTGTGTGTGTGTGTGTGTGTGTGTGTGTGTGTGTGTATTTTGACATTCACCTAAAAATTTTGATTCATGACACTTGATGACATTTTCGGATTTGGACACATAATTCGTTCATATACTTATGCATTTGAAAGGAAACTAGAGCAAAGCCCTATAATGCAATATACATGATACGAAAGACTTAATATACATTTTCCGCATTGCCATACAAATCTCTTTATGAAAAATACAAAAGAAATATGTATATCGGGATTTTCGAACGTTTACGCGAACGTTGTTTCTCGAAATTGGAAAACTGGAATTCATTACTTTCGTAATAAAAGGATCCGTTTATGTTTGTGTTGATATAGATGTATTTAAAACATTTTGTTATAGGGATTCTATATTATTTTTGGATACATTCTTTTTTTTGTAGTTTATGGGAAATTACTCTACAGATTTATGTAGTAGCCCGTCTCACCTTCCGGACACAAGGGAATAAATGTAAAAATTTTAAAATTTCAGCTTTTTAGTTTTCTGTAAAAGAAAACTATTGTGCCGTCTGCACTTTATTCTGTCTGCAATTTTTTCCCTCCGCACTTTTTCTGTCCGCCCTCAGATCTTAAAAACTACTAAGGCTAGAGGGCTGCAATTGGCATGTTGATCATCCGCCCTCCAATCATCAAACATACCAAATTGTAGCCCTCTACCCTCGGTAGTTTTTATGTTATTTAAGGTTAAAATTTGCCATGATCGTGCTTCTGGCAACGCTATAGGGTAGGCTGCCAGCGACCTGTGGTTAACGTTTCACACAGCATTATACCGAGTCCACTGGAAGATAGATCCATTTTCGGTGGCGGCAGTACAGAAAACTTGATTGCGCCGAAGAAACCTCGACGTATTTTTTGCTTGTTTACAAAAGGGATTGAGTCACAAACATGGTATAAGACGACACACGAGTGAAGTTGAAATTATGAAAGGCGATATTTCCATCTACCAGTCCCGTTAATATTCAAAAATATCTGTTTCACCACAGTCAGAAGCTTCATGAAATGACGTGCTTTTAGAAAATTCAGATATTCTGTGCTTTCCCTTTATCGTGGTCATTTGAATGTAGAACATCTGATTTGATATTCGAGCCATTTCTAGTCAAAGCTTTTCGCAGTTTATGGGAATATGACTTTTTGCTTCAAAGTGAAAATGGATAAAAAAGACATTTTTATCACTTAGTTTTAATCACTTCAAGATAACAAAATTCCCTGAATTTTAATGATATTCATTAATTATTCTTATGGGTATGGTTTGACATATGCTAAATTTCAATTAAACCCAAAATGAAAATATTTAAAAGCGTTCGTTTTTCCTCTCATCCTCTTGAAATAAATATGAGTAATTTCCTACTACCTTCAGATTTTACATAATTTCTTATTCTTCCTCTTTTCCCCTTACGTCATTATTCATTTCTCATTTCATCAGAGACAAATAATACCATTTCTGCATCTTGAATATATTCCATCGTCTTCCTCGGGCGATACTCTCGTCTGTGCTTAATGTCTGAGTCTTCTATAGAGTTCCCCGACTTTTTCAGTCAGTTGCACAAATTTCCACGAGATGGTTCTCCAAAGGGCTAAATGTCACAACAGGATCTAGCGATCGTTTGCAATAAACTAAGTCCTTTAATGAAAGGTTGAATTCAGATGAATTTCTCAATGATTATGACATATTTGAATTTGGGACTCTAGGATATAATTCTCGAAAAAACAGGTAAATACTGCGTGTTTGTTGTAGTAACTCCGTAATCATATTACAACAAAAATCCTTTATTTTCAGTCAGATATAATTAGACTTTGTCATATGCAACACACTTCCCTGTACTTCTGAAGTGACCTTTGACAAGGATTAAATTAGGTCCCTAGGTCGGAACGACGGACTTATTAAACCTTATCTGGAATTAAGAACGTCCCCCGAGTCGATGTAGCCGAATGACTAAAAAGCTGAAATTTTAAAATTTTTACATTTATTCCCTTGTGTCCGGAAGGTGAGACGGGCTACTACATAAATCTGTAGAGTAATTTCCCATAAACTACAAAAAAAAGAATGTATCCAAAAATAATATAGAATCCCTATAACAAAATATTTTAAATACATCTATATCAACACAAACATAAACGGATCCTTTTATTACGAAAATAATGAATTCCAGTTTTCCAATTTCGAGAAACACGTTCGCGTAAACGCTCGAAAATCCCGATATACATATTTCTTTTGTATTTTTCATAAAGAGATTTGTATGGCAATGCTGAAAATGTATATTAAGTCTTTCGTATCATGTATATTGCATTATAGGGCTTTGCTCTAATTTCATTTCAAATGTATAAGTATATGAACGAATTATGTTTTCAAATCCGAAAATGTCATCAAGTGTCATGAATCAAAATTTTTAGGTGAATGTCAAAATACACACACACACACACACACACAAACACACCACACACACACACACACACACACACACACACACACACACACACACACACACACACACATATATATATATATATATATATATATATATATATATATATATATATATATATATATATATATATATATATATATATATATATATATATATATATATATATATATATATATATATATATATATATATATATATAGTTGTTAGTATGTCTTTGTGATCAGAGAGTAATGACGAGATACTGCTGATTCGTCGAACGCCATACGATCGTTTGGGTTCGGCACGGGTAATTCAAGTGATTACCGTACATCGAAGACCCTTATTGGTTCCTCTCGATTATATAAGAGGCAAATCAGCTGAGGTCTATGACCTAAGCAAGTTCAGTTTGAAAAGTCAAAGATCAGTAAGGGTTTAGTGGTCGACGGGTTCGGGGTGCATCTTCAAGACAGTGATCGGTGCGTCACCTCAGAATACTTTCCGACTATAATTACATAATATAAGTAGCACAATATTAGCTACAGGGTCCTGTGTAATTATTAAGGAAAATAATTCTGTGTTAATATTACTGCATCTTACGCATTTTATTTGTAATGGTAGAACCTATATCTGACCGAGAATCAGGTTATATATATATATATATATATATATATATATATATATATATATATATATATATATATATATATATATATATATATATATATATATATATATATATATATATATATATATATATATATATATATATATATATATATATATATATATATATATATATATATATATATATATATATATATATATATATATATATATATATATATATATATATATATATATATATATATATATATATATATATATATATATATATATATATATATATATATATATATATATATATATATATATATATATATATTATATATATATATATATATATATATATATATATATGTATATATATATATATATATATATATATATATATATATATATATATATATATATATATATATATATATATATATATATATATATATATATATATATATATATATATATTATTATGACTAGCAAGAACTCGCTAGCAAATTGCCTCACCCTTTTTTTTGTTGTTGTTTGTTTTGTTGTTTTCATTTACTGTAAACCGCTCGATCGATAGACACATCTGTCTATCGAGACTTCGCACGGTCAGAATACAAGGGTTTAAAATGGATTAAGGCCACTCCCTTTAAGCAGATCTTTCTTCGAGGCAAAAGTGATTTCTGTCTGGTCGTTTTCTTACAGGCAAAACTCCCCCTGTGGGCATCAGCTGGGAATGATTCAACCCCATATGCTGGAAGTGCCCCCTGCCCCATAGGAGGAGATAAAAGCAGAAATCCACGAGGACCCTGTCTCACACGCGCGGTGGAAGATAGGGAGTGAAGAAGTCCCCGAAATCTCGGCCATGCCTTGGCCCTCTGTTAGCTACTAACCACGTGGCCTTTTCAAAGTATACTTTCTCCTCGTTCCCTTCGACCGCAAGCCACGTGTTCGCTCCACCTTTGACCTGCGTGATGCCCACATGCCATTGCCCGGCCCTTCGTGAAATTCCCACGCATTGCCCTTTTACGTGAAGCCCCCGCATCCTAACACGTGAAGAAACTCGCCCTCGGTAATCGCAAGTCATCCACGGACCCCTATTCTACGCTGGAACCTGTCGTACGGTAATGTGCTCTGGAAGACCTCCATTCAGTCACGCTTTTGTCTCGTAACATTTACTTAAATTGTGAGTCAGTAATCACCGAATCTCTTGTCAAATGTCCATGCTCCGCGACTGTCGGCAGTGCTAAGCTATCATTAATTCATCGAAGCCCCTTGGCACCCTCAGTGCAGCTTCGAATTCATTTATCTTTTGTCTACTGTCATTACTGGCGTGTAATGTGCATATCTCTCATTTCAGAGGGACCCTATATCGTGGAAGCTTCTTGGACTGTGTCTGGAATTCTCCAGTTTCATTCATCTCGTAGGAATCCCCTCCAGGATCAATAATCTACTAGCATTCCTCTTTCCCGCACTAACGTTATTTCTGTAAATACACTCCTGCATGTTTGCCCCGTGTTTTACGTAATATCTTCCTCAGTAACAAGAGCCTTAAGCTCATATGATATTCCCCTTTGTTTTCCTCTTTTTTATGTTTTCCTGGACCGACGAAGTCAGAATCACAAGGCTAAATTACCTTAAATTGTTGCTATCTGTCTCACAGAGAATATATCGAACTAAATCCCCAGGAAAAACGTAAAAGTGGCGACCTGGCCATAGACCTCGTTTTGCAGTTGCAGTTCCCCTAGTGTTGCTTTATTGCATTTGCAACTTGTCGGATCAGCTATTAGCAAAGCTAAGCTGGGTACGAGACAATTACGAACTTTTTGTGTAAAACCAGCACACAGATCCGGAAATTCCATGTAAGTAATGCGTTTATCTTAGCGAAACCTTTTTACAATCTTGACTGTTCCTAGGAATTAGAAATAGGGACGCATGTATTCACTGAGAGAAAAGAACCGCCGTATTAGATTCGTTAATGCATGCCTTTCAGGATAGGTAGTTAGGAAATAACCAGTGCTAACCATCCTTTGCTTCGAGGAATAGTGCAAAATTCCTCTGTGCTAAAATCTTTGCCATATCCTTTGCCTCGAGGAATAGTGCGAAAGAAATTCCTCTGTGATAAATTTTACTTCGCATTTCGGATTAGCAAATTGTTATTTAGGCGAGAATAAATTCCCACGTTGGACAAGATGAAGTCAGCTTGCATTGCTGAAATTCTCTCAGTGTAGTTAGAATTCAAGTTAGGTGTTAGGAAAGCGAAATTTAAACTCCGCTTATAGGGAAAATTACTAGGTCGTTTTACTGTTATCCTCTCATCCTGGGAAATTCCCCGTAATCCCAGACAGTCTATAAATATACAGGTTCATTCACACAGAATCTAAAAATAACTCCAGTGTTGGTCAGACGTCCTGCAACCCCCCTCCCCACCCCCGCATATGCCCGTGTGTGTAGCATTTTTTTCCCCATTCATTTCTCAGCA
Organism: Macrobrachium rosenbergii; assembly: GCA_039081455.1. NCBI lineage: Eukaryota > Metazoa > Arthropoda > Malacostraca > Decapoda > Palaemonidae > Macrobrachium > Macrobrachium rosenbergii. The sequence continues at coordinate 5,028,177 of JANJGK010000050.1, forward strand.
AACTTTTTGCTTTGGGGTTTTCCCGTTAGTAATTTCTAAGTCCTAAGGGACGAATCGTATTTCCAAGTCCCCAGATAAGACCGCCGTGTCGGTAATGCGGGAGACCCAAATATATTCTATTCTTGTCCCCAATAAACCCGCTTCGTCGGTAATTTGCTGAGACCAATCATTTGCTAATCATCGTCCCCAACCAAACCCGCTAAGTCGGTACCTTGGGAGAAAAATCATTTGTTAATCATTGTCGCCCAACCAGCCCGCTCCGTCGGTAAATCGGGAGATCAATTATTTGCTAATCCTCGTCCCCAACCAAACCCGCTAAGTCAGTACCTTGGGAGACCAATCATTTGTTAATCATCATCGCCCAATCAGCCCGCTGTGCCAGGGCGGGAGATCATTCATATGCCCTTTGGGGAAAATTCAAAATTCCCACAGCTCTGGGAAATTAATTCTGTGTGTTACTAGCGTCCTCTCCCACCTGCAAGATGTCGACACAGTCTCAGCAGAGCGAGGATTTCAAGTTCTTCATGTCCTCATGGAAGGAACTCGGCCTTTCCGGAAGAGAACTAAGAGACTGGGTACAGGAGAGGATGGACACCATACAAGCAGAGAAACAGGCTCAGGAGAGACGGGAAGAAGCAGAGAGACAGGAACGAGAAGCAGAGAGACAGGCTCAGGAGAAACGAGAAGAAGCAGACAGGCTCAGGAGAAATGAGAAGAAGCAGAGAGTCAGGAACGAGAAGCAGAGAGATAGGAACGAGAAGCAGAAAGACAGGAACGAGCAGCAGAGAGGCAGGCTCAGGAGAGAGGGAAGAAAGGGACAAGCAGCGTGCGCATGAACTCGCAATGCTGCAACAGAGTGGCCCTTCGCCTCCACCTGCCACCCAGGGGATGAGTGCCTTCAGCCAGGCTCTCGCCTGCATGCCAAAGTGGACGGAGGCCGAGCCCGAGGTGTGGCTCGACAGCGCCGAGACAGTTTTAAAGGCCTGCCCCCTGAGTGCAGCCGAACTCTCCCTGGTGTTGGGCAAGTTCCTTGGAGGGAAGGCCCTCGTTGCCTACCACTCCCTTTCAGCAGAAGATAGGGGAACCATACGCCAAGCAGTTACGAAGGCGTACAAGATTACCCCCGAGCGGTGGAGGAGACGTTGGAGAGAGCAGTCTAGAGAAGCAGGCCAGACTTGGTACGATTGGGCGTACCATTCGGAGCGGGCATTAACAAAATGGCTCGATTTCGAAGGAGACATAAGCACCGCCGAGGTACTTGAGCGGTTTAAATTCGAGCATATCCTGCGCTACGCCCCTCCTGCCCTCGCCACTCATATAGTGGAAAAAGCCCCAGCAACACTCACCGAGTGTTGCCAAATAGCAGACATGTGGGAAACTTACCACCCTCAAGAAGGATCCATGGGGCGGAAGATAAATCCCCCGTCCCTCCTCGGAGGATCAATTTCCCACAAAAATGGGAACTCGGGCAAGCCCCTAACTTGCCATTATTGCAAGAAAACGGGGCATTCCTCCAAACAGTGCCGGAGCAAGAAACCGGCTCCTCTCTCTCCCAGAAAATTGCCCAATAACTCGACTGCGCCCTCCACAGGGGCAGCGCGGAAAGACTTCAGCCAGACCTTTTGCACGGCGTGCAAGGTTTATGGCCATTCTCCCGCATGGGCGAAGTGCCCGAACTATAATAAACCAAATACTCCCACCGTCGCCTTGGCCGTTACAGATCCCACGTCATTAGGCCCTCCCGCCGAAGGGCCTGTATACGTGACCCCTCCACGAGGTAGCCACCCCGCGCACTGAGTCACTGCATTCGAGGACTCGGGCGTGCAAATCTCCCTCATCCGAAGGGACAGAGTTCCCTACGGAGCTATCGTCAATAGACGAAAACTCGTCACGATCGAGGGAATAAATCAATTTAAAATGATACTCCCTACGGTCCAATTGAGAGTCACAAGACCTCACTAATCCAAAATTTGCAAGCCATCTCCCCGGAGGCTATGACGTCATCCTGGGACAGGACTTTCAGTCCCCACAGAAATCACGACAATCTAGGGATCCACATTAACCGAATCATTCTGCGGGCGCGAGTAATCCTCCCCCGCTTCTCCGGCAGTCAAGACTGGCGCCCCCTGGGTACCAGGAGGACGTGCATTCCCTACCAGTGCCACCTGAGTATGAGGTATAGTGGCCCCCTCGATCGGTTCCCGATCCAATTCCAGTGTCCGGCCCTGCCTTCGTGCCAGTGCCAGGGCCACAATCAGATCTCACTTCCGGAGATGCCAAATTCCTGCCGGTGCCACTTGCATGCCCCGAACAGTGCCAAGCTTCGTCCGTCCTGACCGACGAGCCCAAGAAACCTCTGATAGTGCCTGACTCTGCAATAGTGCCAGCGCCAGAGCACCACCCCGATCTCCATTCACGGGATCCAACTCAGGACCCCCTCTCTTCCCCCGGTCTGGCACCGCTACCAGCGTCGGTAAGAGAGACGGTTCCTCTCGACCACAGCGGAAGCTCACCTGCAGGTGCGGCCTCGCAACTCGTGCCTGAGCTGGTCATTGTTACCTGCGAGCCGCTCACGCCACCCCCGACCGCCTCTTCTCTGCCTCAGTCCGTCGCTGACGCAATTGCAAGTCAGGATTCTGACATATCTCACTTGGCCGATGAACTACAAGAGCCGCGACGGATCATGGTAGAACCAGCACGGAAAACTCCTGCGTCAGCTGTCGCAGCAGCAGGACCAGGTGGCACTCCGTGCTGCCCTCCGGTCGCGGGCCCTCCGCTTCCCCGGCCGAGGACGACTGTCCCCTTAAGAAAGGTTCGAGGCGAAATTACCACGGGCGTGAGAATTTCCAGGTAGTTTACAAAGAGCTCCAGAGCTCCCCTGGCACCTGTGCCACCATTTCATTTTTCGAAGGTCTTGGCACCTCTAATCCAGAAGGGGATGTCAGACCCTCCGCTATCTTCTTCCGTTCCTCAGGAACTTCTATCTCTTGTCGTCCTCTATTAATCTTTCCTTAAATTATCACCACAAGAGGCAATTAAGTACGGGATACCATTCCCCACACAATGTATAAATCATTGAGAATAACAGAGTGAGAAGTGGCACGCCCTTGCGCCCATACCTTGGCACCGGGCGTGCGTGTCGTCTCTTCCTGAAGGAGTCCCGCCCTTCGGGTGCACTTTTCTCGCCCTGGGACTGAAGTGATAGTCCGGGCTGTAATTTATAGGCGAAGGACGATAAACTCCCACCGAACACGATAAAACCCTCACGCTTTTTCCCTTAGCTCTTCTGTCAATATCATTTGCTCTCTTTTAGTTATTTATTTATCCTTCTTTTTAAAGAATCGCGAGTCATAGACTCTTGCCCTTGTGATTTAAATGCCCCTTTCGTAAGCTCCGAGAGACGTGTTCCGCCTTTCATATGCGGTCACATTTCCATTCATAACATCTTGTTAATTTTCCTTTTGTTATTATTATTCCTTTTTCCCCCTCCCTTCCTTCTAAGAACTCTGTTTGTCCTAGACCCCACATCTCTTGTCTGCTCACCCCGTCATAACATTGAGTACTCGAGTGGGCAGTGGACGCATAAAATTAGCGTAGTTTAAGGTTAGCGAATTAAAACTCGCGAATACTCTCGCCCGTATATGACTGTCAAAATCCCTGTGTGCGGGCCGGCCATCAACTCGCGTTGAACTATATAGCTAAGCAAAGCACGTTAAAACGAAGATAAATTACCAATGCGAATATGTATAGTCATTACAATATCGCATAAAGGGGATATCATTTACAAAAATAAACACTGTTTTCATTTATACAGCCTCTTCAAGGCAGACTGTACTAACCGCATGCATTTTATCTAAAATTAAGTAACCATGTATTTTAATTCTTGAACAATAACCTTTCTTTTCATTTGTTTGCCATAGCCTAATATACTTGGTCTTATAATCCTAATTAATTAACATTGTTCGAGTCACTTTATAAAGTTATCAATGTGTAACCAAATCTAGAGTAATTACTCGTTTGCAAGTGTTTAAATTACCTTGCGTCCTGTTAAAGAAATTTGTCCCAGTGTGTTATTAAAAGTAATGTCACAGTTTCATAAAGCCCTTAGTAGTAAAGTTCATTGCAAGGCAGAATGTAGAGTAACGTAAAGCATTTGCCGCTCAATCTTGTATATCGATGTACACACCCGAAGAAGGTGTGTACATCATCTTGTATGGGGAGGTATTATGATTAGCAAGAACTTGCTAGCAAATTGCCTCCCCCTTTTTTTGTTGTTGTTTGTTTTGTTGTTTTCATTTACTGCAAACCGCTTGATCGATAGACACATCTGTCTATCGAGACTTCGCACGCTCAGAATACAAGGGTTTATAATGGATTAAGGCCACTCCCATTAAGCAGATCTTTCTTCGAGGCAAAAGTGATTTCTGTCTGGTCGTTTTCTTACAGGCAAAACTCCCCCTGTGGGCATCAGCTGGAAATGATTCAACCCCATATGCTGGAAGTGCCCCCTGCCCCATAGGAGGAGATAAAAGCAGAAATCCATGAGGCCCCTGTCTCACACACACGGTGGAAGATAGGGAGTGAAGAAGTCCCCGAAATCTCGGCCATGCCTTGGCCCTCTGTTAGCTACTAACCACGTGGCCTTTTCAAAGTATACTTTCTCCTCGTGCCCTTCGACCGCGAGCCACATGTTCGCTCCACCGTTGACCTGCATGATGCCCACATGCCATTGCCCGGCCCTTCGTGAAATTCCCACGCATTGCCCTTTTACATGAAGCCCCCACATCCTAACACGTGAAGAAACTCGCCCTCGGTAATCGCAAGTCATCCACGGACCCCTATTCTACGCTGGAACCTGTCTTACGGTAATGTGCTCTGGAAGACCTCCATTCAGTCACGCTTTTGTCTCGTAACATTTACTTAAATTGTGAGCCAGTAATCACCGAATCTCTTGTCAAATGTCCATGCTCCGCGAGTGTCGGCAGTGCTAAGCTATCATTAATTCATCGAACCCCATTGACACCCTCAGTGCAGCTTCGAATTCATTAATCTTTTGTCTATTGTCATTACTGGCGTATAATGTGCATATCTCTCATTTCAGAGGGACCCTATATCGTGGAAGCTTCTTGGACTGTGTCTGGAATTCCCCAGTTTCATTCATCCCGTAGGAATCCCCTCCAGGATTAATAATCTACTAGCATTCCTCTTTCCCGTACTAATGTTATTTATGTAAATACACTCCTGCAAGTTTGCCCACGTGTTTTATGTAATATTTTCCTCAGTAACAAGAGCCTTAAGCTCATATGAAATTCCCCTTTGTTTTCCTCTTTTTTATGTTTTCCTGGACCCACGAAATCAGAATCACAAGGCTAAATTACCTTAAATTGTTGCTACCTGTCTCACAAAGAATATATCAATCTAAATCCCCAGGAAAAACGTAAAAATATAAATTCATGAAGCTACAAATGTCGCTTAATATAGAAATTCATGCTACCTCAGGATATCTCCGTTGGAGAATTGTCGCCGAAGGGGAATTTATATAAGTGATAAATGAATTTGAATCGTCGGGACACGAACCCGTGACACGAAAACCTATTCAGCGACTCCAGTGGACGTTAACCATTAAGCCATCAAGACGATTCCAATTAATTTATCACTTATATAAATTCCCCTTCGGCAACAATTCTCCAATGGAGATATCCCGAGGTAGCGTGAATTTCGATATTAAGCGACATTTGTCGCTTCATGATTGTATATAAATCATGGTGTGATAAAAATTTCACATATATATATATATATATATATATATATATATATATATATATATATATATATATATATATATATATATATATATATATATATATATATATATATATATATATATATATATATATATATATATATATATATATATATATATATATATATATATATATATATATATATATATATATATATATATATATGTATATGTGTATGTGTGTGTGTGTGTGTCTGTGTGTGCATGTATGTAGGGGCAGTAGGGGACAGGGGGACACCCATAGACCTAGAAGTGATAGGTTAGTTCAACCAATAAGTGTGGCACCTTTTTCCAAGGAGGGGTACTTATGAGTCCCAAGGGTAACTCATACCAAATTTATTTTACCACCCAGTGAGTTTTCGAATCGTATACTGGCCAAGCTTCTTCTAATTCCCAGGTAAAAGCCGCATTCTTATCCTGACGTGGTGCCTTCAGCAACCAATCAGACCTCACAAAACACAGAGGTCACTCCATCAAGGTAGTTCAAGACAGATCAGTCTAGGAGACGGTCATACCGAGTAACCTCTGCCCAACTACCCTGGAGCCGAGTGACTTTGGAACTCACTCTTTATTCATGCTGGACAGAAGTACCAATTTCTGGATATTGCCGCTAACTTGGATCACATTGACCCAAGGTTGTGTGTGAATACAGAACCCGGAAGCAAAAAAGATAATGTGTCCCAGAAGGAAGATTGGTTGGCCAGGATCTTTTTCTTTGACTCATTTTATTACATCTCTCTCACATATCATTGCTGAAGTAATTTCTTGTCTCGTCCACTTAAACAGTGTATCTAAATCCCATGTGTGATTCCTTGACAGTGTGTAACGTAATTCTCACCCCTTGCTTGCAAGTGAGTAGTGTAAAGGATCTCCCTCTAATTCTTGTATTTATTCAGTTATAGAGAGAGTATCATCTCAGTTTTATTTTTAAATGGAATCCTTTCATCCCAGGAGTGAGTATTGATGCCGTTACAAGCGCAGCTGTGTCTATGTTCCTGATTGCCCGTAAATTTCCTCCCTACCAGGGGCTGATAGAATTATTGCCTAATTGGCTAATGGGACCACTTGCATGTGTCCAGCAATTCACTCAATCATTTCAGTTGTGTAAATTCCCAACTTACTTTAGTGAATGTGTCCAGTTTTCTTTGTAATTTCTTTCATGTTGTGATTGTAAATAATAAATTGCTGTTTAAAAACCATTTTTACATGCTGACCTACCATTTCTTTGTTGATTTTGCAACCCCCTGTAAGCCTGTAAAAGTGGCGACACTTGCCAGAATGTGGCTAATTAATAGGATTATAATTAACGTAAAGTAATCACCTCCTAATCTTGGTAACTGATTCGAACCTGCAACATTGAAATTTCTTCAAACAGGCAATTTGGAACAAGAACTGGAGGGTAACATGGTTTTAGAACCAGCGTGTTAAGTGTTTATTCACATTTCAGTAGGTAGGAAATTA
>JANJGK010000050.1:5040440-5050440 GCA_039081455.1 Macrobrachium rosenbergii
AATTAAAAACCTTTTCTTATATTAGGTCATGAAGTAATAGGAACTGACAAAACTGAAAAAGTTGTCATAAATTATTAGGAAAGTATAATATTTTAATTAACAATTATGAATAATTTCGAGGTTCAGAAAATTATTGCAATGAGAATATGTAGTTTTATCGTAACATGGAAAAACATAATAATAATTACCGCCAGAAAATGTAAAGTTTTTCCTTCAAATCCTGAGATAATTTATAAGGTTAAGAGTTAAAATCCACTTTTTCCAGAAAACTTGTTATAATCTGAGGTCGAAATTCTTGTATGAAATATATTGCGTATGAAATTAGAGCTTATTTCTGCAAGACTGATTCTTCCTTCGTTACCGGATTATACTTCGGAGAATATTAGAGGCAGTTGTTTTCATTCTTCATATCTTGAACATACTAAACATTTTCTCAAAATTTTTATCGTGCAATTTATTGTTTGTTTATATTTCACTCAAGGTTTTTGTAACTAGTTTTCAGAGCCGCTGAACTTTCAATCAATTTACCTATAAAAACCTAGAAGAAAAGGCTTCTTGTGTTGAGTGAGCGAAACGAAAAGGAAAAATAATAAATAGACGAGACCTCTGCTCATTAAAATCTAAATATGAAGCGAAAATGCTTGGGAAGTATACGAAGAGCAAAAGAAATATATGATAGATGGAGGAATCTCTCTCATAAAAAGTTCCTTTTGTCTCAGGGTCTGAAAAAGTATTCTCATTTTTTCCTAAGAAGAATTTAGAATATTCCAAGTTTGTCTTTCTTTCTTTTTTTTGAGTAATCTGAATCATGTCGGTATTTATGCGTTATTTCTTCGAAGAAAAGGTTTTCACTGGAAGAAAAGTCGTTTTCGAAAGAGTATATGGCATGAAAAATTCATTTTAGTTGGAGAGAAAAATAAATCTTAAGGAAAGACTTAAGTTTTTTATAATTGTGTAATGAAAATATCCCATAATGGTTACTGACTTATAATGAGAATCATTCGTTAAAGAGAGAACTTATCAGAAAATGTTTCTTTTTCATCAAAAATTACAAAATAATACAGTGAAAAATTATTGGTTAACAACTAATTATACACATTGCATTATCTGAGTTATTGCAACGAGTTAAATTGATGGTAGAAGTTTTTAATTTGGAAAAAACATCCAAAGCAAACATATCTGAAAGCAAATTATATTTTACTTAAGAGAAATCAATTTTCCATAACATAATCCCTTTGAACACACACGGGTATATATATATATATATATATATATATATATATATATATATATATATATATATATATATATATATATATATATATATATATATATATATATATATATATATATATATATATATATATATGAATGTCTTTTCCTGTAATACTACAGTGTAATATGAAAATAAGAAGGCCCATAAAACACTATATATATATATATATATATATATATATATATATATATATATATATATATATATATATATATATATATATATATATATATATATATATATATATATATATATATATATATATATATATAATATAAATATGTATATATAAGTGTGTGTGTCTGTGTATGTATATACGTGCGTGTGTGTTCGTGTGTAAGCAACCCTAGATAAGAAATATTATTTACAAAATCTCCCAAGTTCTCCTTTTCTCAAGATAAGCCCTTTAATGCCATAATAATTTTCATCTTAATAACCTCATCTGCGCCATTTCTTTGCAAATGAAGATCTATATCTGTCTGACTGTCTCTTACCCATAACAAAACGTATCTTCCCCAAAAGATTTATCATTTTTCTTTCCTCCCGTTGTCTTCTCTCTATTGTTTCCCGTTCTGACCTGAGTATGTTTGTGTATGTGTGTATGTTTTCTTAGTGCATGTAGGGACTATATGAGGCAGGGTTGAGGAAGGAGAGGAAAGTGTGGGAGGGATCGAGTCTCTGAGGAGAAGCAATATTTCACAGTGGGTTGAGTTTGATGCCGTCCCGTCTTCCTCCCCTTCCACTGCAATTGATGGGTCCTCGTCGCAACCCCTTGGATCCCTGGGTCGTGGAAAAGATTCTTTTCGGTGCATTTCAGGCAGAGGGCAGCAACGATGTGACCCTGTTTGCCCTTATGCGCAACTGATTCGTCAGTTTGGGTTAAGTAATTATTGTCTCTCTGAAGACTGTTTCAACATCAGAGGTTATTTTATATCACGGGGATTTTTTTTTTTTTTTATTTTTATAAAGGGATTCATAATAATTAGTTGGTAATTCATTTGGGAAAGTAAACTAGAGAATTTCCGCTAAAGTAATTTATTTTATTTACTTTCTTCGTATAGAAAAACGGTTTTGTTTTAATTTCTTTTTTTAATAAAGGGATTTATAATTTGTATTTGGTAATTCGTTTGGGAAAATAGTCTAGAGAGTTTCCATGTATATGATTTTATTATATTTACTATATTATTATAGCAATCGTTAACATTATCACTGATTGTGCGACTGTACTTTAAATATTAACTACGGTTCATCGATAACTGCAGTTTAGTCGGGCAAATATTTCCATAACAATGACTGAATTTGGACTTCAACCCCTTTAAAAAATAAGACTTAAGAAGTTCGTTTAATAATATTTTTTCTATACCATCAGTAAAGTTCTAGTATATACATACTGTATTCCATAAACAACATTCTTGAAAATATATCAAGAGGGGAGCACACAGTACATTAAAAAAAGAGGGTGATTTTATCTGGATGGCTCAGAGATGAAGTGCAAAGAATGTCGTAGCTCTTATGTGCCAGGAATGCTGGGGGACGTGTTAAAGAGTAGAACTGAGAGGAGAATTGATTGCTCCCGGTTGAGAATAGGTGGGGAAAAGTATTGATATTGAGTGTGTGGGTCCAAGAATGTAGAAGAGTGAGGCTGGAAGTAAATATGTCAAGGAGAATGGGAACCACTGCAAACTATATAGAGAGTATGAGAAAGATTTAAACGACGAGTGATAAAAGGAGATGTGGTAAAACTCGTACATTCTGAGTATTCCTGAGAATAAAATGTTCTTATCTATTTATTTACTAATTTCTCAATTTATTTTCGTTCTTTCATAATAACTGATTTCTTCGTTCTGTATTTACTATTACCTTCTGTTACTTCTTTCAAATGAACGCCATATTCTTTGGAAGGTTGAAATCCAAGCCGATGTCCCCTGTGAGCTTGTTCCATATGACCATCATTCATCTTCTGAATAATTTTGATAATAATTCTAATCGGTTTATTTCTTAGTGCAGCTATTTTGTTTTCAAAGAGTAAAGTCAGAACAGAATTACGATTAAAAGTATACACTAAAGTAAGGAATGGAAAAGTTAATGGAAGTGCAAAGTAAATAATAACGAGGGATGAATTAAGGTATCAAATAAACTTCGATTTAAAGAAAACATGAAAGATTGATCGTGGAAAAGTTTCCCTAAGAGTGAAATAAACCACATACATTTTACATCCACTTACAAGTAACTTCACCAGAGAAAAACGTATTGGGATAAAAGTATGACAGGAATACGAATGATGTATAAATTATGTATAAGCCCAGAGGTCTGGGCCATACGTGCTAAGCATTCTTTTTCTTCCATTTGATGTTGACCTTTGATGAATGTTGCAGATGGGTTTTAGGTATTTGTTTTCCTTTAGTAAAAAAAAAAAAAAATATTTATATGTTTACTAAAAGAGGAGCACTCGAAAAAGGCAGATACCTGGTGTTAAAAATGACCTTTGATGAATTTTTAAAATGGTTTTAAAGTTTTTGCTACTACTTTCTGGAGGGAAAAATAGTTCCTTTATTTATCAAAAGAAATGGACTTGTATATCTGAGGTACTTTGGAGTTAACAATGAATGTGTCTAAAATATTCCAGCGCCTTTCATACTTGCAAGCTGTATGTGTGTGTGTGTGGGTGAGAGAGAGAGAGAGAGAGAGAGAGAGAGAGAGAGAGAGAGAGAGAGAGAGAGAGAGAGAGAGAGAGACTGACACAGATAGACAGTGTGGGTGAGTACGGCCGTCAAATGTCTTCATGTATGTATGTGTATATATATATATATATATATATATATATATATATATATATATATATATATATATATATATATATATATATATATATATATATATATATATATATATACATATATATATACACATGTACGTATGTTTGTATGTATGTGTATATACATACATACGCATATAAATGCACATACGTGTATATATGTATGTATTTATAATATTCGATAAACATATAATCTTAAAGAAAACAAAAGAGTACAACTTTTCCCTAATGATTAAAATACGTATGGAGCAGAAGACTTATCTATGGGCCAATGACTTCCAAAGAGAGGATCAATATACTGATTTTTCTTTTGAAAAGAAGATTCAACGTTTTAGCTTTCGCTCCTCTGACTTTCTGAAAAGAAAATCTAGGTTTAGATATGGATGTTTTGTTGTTTTTGATAAGCAAAGTTATATATAATAGACTTTCGAAAAGGGCTTAACATTTATGTATCCTTGAATTACGGTAAACCAACATCAGTTTATATAAATTAATGTCAGTCACTGTTCAGTAATGTATTTTTTGGTAATGAACGTATATGGCGTGTTTCTAAATATTTTCATGCTTTTCAGTACTTTCTATTTTTCTCTCTTAGAGGACGTACCCTGTAATGTTGTATTATATATTATTTTTATTCGAGATTATTCTTACAGTTTTGTTTATGCTACATTTAATCTTATGGGATAATATGATTTTTTACACACGCTATTTTTTACGACGACTGAAATCGTTATAACCATGTTTACTGCATTTTATTAAAATTGCCAAAGCAATTTCCATGATTAATGAACAAAAATCAAACCTTTGCGTTATGTTCTCGAACAGTACGTCACTTTTTTAAGGAAATACTTTATATTTTAATGTTACTTTCTATCTGTTTTATCGTTTATTATTTATTTACATCGTTTTACAAAAGTAATGTTGAAATGCTTTTGATTAAAGAAATTATAAATTTCAAGCTGTTTGGATACATATGCTCTTAGATATGTGTTGATATATACTCGTACACAATTACATAAGCACTGTAAATGCGGAAGAGAGAGAGAGAGAGAGAGAGAGAGAGAGAGAGAGAGAGAGAGAGAGAGAGAGAGAGAGAGAGAGAGAGAGAGTTCTCTCAAAGCCACAAACTAGGGGTTAACATTTTGCTCCAAATTTGGCAGTTACTCAGTATAGTCAGAAATTAATTTCTGACTTAGTATTTCAAAAGTAAATTATTTTGTAAATCCGGCCAAAACTGCTAAATGTGCTTTTGCATTTGAATGAAATGCAAATCAATGGAGCAATAAACCTACTATGAAAAAGTGACCACAGGTGGAATAGCTTCAACCGAGCCACACTGATATTATTTTAGCGGGCCCACCCCCCTTCCACCCTCACCCCCGTTTTGGTATTGATAATGACGGTTAGGTTATTATATAATAATGTCTATTCTGAAAGAAAAAATGGTTTCCCCTTTTCGATTCATATGAACAAAAGATGCACAAAAGATACACCAGATTTACGGAGGCATTGTAATAGTATAGGTTTTGGGTAGATAACATTCGTATATTTTCAAGATTTAATAACATGTACCTAGGTTTTATTTGCATGTTATTTAATTCTTTGTAAAATACACATTGAAACACTGACAATGAATTATTAGCTGTTCAGAAATTACATCACCTTAACTTACTGACAATGTTTTTATACAACTTTAATTTTTGTAATTAAAAGTTATGTTAAGTATTTTTTTCAATGACACTTTTTTACTGTAATATTCAATGCTGTCCAGTCTTTCCCATTGATATATCACACAACTCTACCTTTCCTTTATTTTTTAAAATGAGCGCGAGGTCTGTGACTGTGTGCGCGTTTCTGTGTGTGTGGACATGCAATTGATAAAAATTCCGATTGGCAAAGAATATTCACTCTTACAAATTGCAATAAGCTCTTCGCCCTTCAATACTAAAAGTGCCATGGTGAAAATTGCATGAATGAATACTGCAACGGCAAAAATTTTCATATACAATAGTGCATTTTTGTAAATGTAACTAGAAGAGAGAGAGAGAGAGAGAGAGAGAGAGAGAGAGAGAGAGAGAGAGAGAGAGAGAGAGAGAGAGAGAGAGAGAGAAGTGTTCCATCACAGCTCCGGGTCCTAACGTAATCAGCGAGAGGTAAAATATCACCTATACCTCTATTCCCAGCTACGAAAATCCCGAATCCGTCTACGATATTATCACTGAACATAATTTGTGATCATTAATAGATATAGACATTAAAATCATCGTTTCTCATAATAACCATTAAGCATATTTTTACTTCAATAATCATTCATTTTGAAGGTACTGATTCCATTTCGTATAATCCTCTAATTAAGATAATTAAGAGATGATTTTTTTCTGAAATTGGATTTTGGGTTTGCCTGTTTCCATGGTTATTTAAATAAAACTTTGAATAACTTTTGCTCTAATGCAAATGCATAAGTCACATGACAGCTAAGGTCCATATAAATTTAATAAATGATGTCTTGCAAGCAGAGTAGAAATATTTTTTGTTTTTATTTTAATATTCTCAACCGATAATATGGAAATTTGTATTGGTATACTTTGCCAAAATTGATCAAGTGAATGGAAATACTATAAATAACATTGGAAAATTCAATTTTATATTATCCCCAGGCTATAAATTATGATAAATGTTATTAGATGCGTATCAGTAACAACAAGTAACGGTTCCATTTCAGAGATATTCTGAACTTATATAATTCAATAAGAATATTAAGAAATGTATATATTAAAATTTAATGTAAGAACATTGCATTTGCACTAACATATGTTGTGATTCCTTTGACATTTTCTCATTAAAATCCTTCTAGATTACATTAAACATGAATTTACTGTAATTTCAAAATATACGCTAATAAGGATCGCAAGGGGTCTTCAGTTTCTTTATCTTTGATGAGCATTTCGATTGAATGGACCCTGTATGTCTCTATATTTCTTTCTATTGTTGTTTTGTTTAGGTTAAGTGGACGTGGCTTAGTTAAATTTGCTTTGTATTTAAAATAAAATTTTGTTCCCAACTCTCTAGTAAAAGCTTGGAAATAAAGATCTATTAGTCCAATATTTTCCCCTTAAGTCCAAACCAAATTTATACTGAATAATTCTACTACAGGTTTCACCATCTCTCATTTCCTTTGGCCTCTTTCACCAAGCCAAGTTCTCTGTAAAACAGGAGAGGAACTGCAGCTCTTAATCAAAGCTATGAAACACTATTACCTCGACCCACTGTCGCCAGGTTTTGCCTGGAACCTAATTAGGGACGCAGGCTCCGACAGCAAGTGGTCTGCAGTTAATTAACCAAAGACGAGGGATCTGTTGCAATAGAACTGCTGAACAAATAGTCCAGGATTCCAGCCTCTGCTGGTTTCTTGAAGATAAACATACCTGGGCTGCTTAGTGTTTTCTGGTTCGACTCTGTTTCGGTAGCAGTGTAAAAAGAAGATTGATGTGATTATTGTGGTTTCTTTGTGACTATTCATTAAGAGATGTTACAGAACAGGAATCTGAAATTGAGAAAAAATAAAAACTTCATGAAAAATAAGTTAAGAAAAACAAAAACTTTGGAAAAAATACAAACGATTTGCGAATTAAATTGAATAAATACACAGAGCTATGATATTTTTATTTTACTAAACAGTATTTAAAGCTTGAATGTGTATATACAAATGTCGTTGATGAAAAATTCTTCTAGATATTTTCTTTCTACTAAAGAAAAAAAAAACTTACTACGATAAAATAAATTCATTGCGTTTTAACCCTTAGACTAGAGCTTGCTAGCTTATAAGGACATATTTTTCAGAAGTCGATCAAAGCACAAAGTAGCTTAAAATTTTGACATTCTAACATTTTTAGGCTTCCGAGGAGTAATAAGGTTTATGGATTTCCCACATATACAAATAAAAAATGATAGAGTTGCGTATCTTCTCTAAGTCCTTTCATGAAGCATTTAAAATAGTATTTATCTTTTTCCTCACTCGTACAGGGAAACTCATATGATTATACCGACGTCACCCGAGACAGCAGCCTTGATTGCACGCAAGAAAGACTTTGCTAACCTTGCAAATCGGAAACAGACCTTAATGCATGGATGGGGAAGTATAATGCAATGAAAAATACAAATCGACTTTATTTCCATATTCGCTTGGCAGCTTCTCAACGTCAGAATGCCGTGTCCTATGCAGTGTAGCTAAAAGAAGAAGTGGTTTGATAGAATATGTATAAAGTGGCATGCATTTGCTTTGCATAATCCGGAATCAGGCCAGCCTGCTTGCATTCAGCGCTTTTATTCCAAAGCTGGAGACAACTGGAGCGTTAGTGAGTTGCCTTTCGTATGTAATAGGAGTAATGGAAAAATTTGCAAATCGGATCTGCCTATACTGTCCTTTGTCACTGAGTCTTGAAATGTCATTTTGAATCTCATATATTTGTTTTTACTAATATATATATATATATATATATATATATATATATATATATATATATATATATATATATATATATATATATATATATATATATATATATATATATACATACATATCACTATCTTATTTTGTACCTAATTCTTTTTTTTATTTTAGAAAGACCGAATTTTCTGCTACTTATTTGTGATATAGACGTTCTATTTTCAAATATATGTATAAGATAGCAAAAATTCCTCTATGATACCAGATTTGCATAGGCTAACAACCTCCTTCCTACTTTCTCTTTACTCGTCTTCACACCCTAGAATTAAACGCTTAGAGAATCCCAATTACCGTGACCAACTTTGCATTAAATCTCTTTGGTATAAAATCTAATGCCTGTCATAAACCTGGTAATTAATTTGACTTGGTACCTGGATGTCGAAATTGGTAATGAGTATTTTCTCCTCTTTGTCATTTCAGTTTCAGTTTTATATATGATAATATTTGCTCTGTAATGCGTAGGTATTATGATACATGGATGCAATTTAAACTCACTTTATTGTTATGTTATGTAGGTATTACAGTAATATCTGATAAGATTACGTTCGTTGTCATTCTCCCTCGACATTGTCATTCCAATCAACTATTATAATTTTTTTGGTTGTTGTTGATAACACAACGTTTTTCTTAAAATGGTTTAATGAGAATTTGATCTTCGGACACCATCTGTTATTTTAGTTAATAATGTCAACAAGTTTTAATGATGATAATTTAGTAAATGTCTGTGTTAAGTAGCTACTTGTGATGACAACTCATTAAATAATTGGTCACTTTTTACTTACATTTCCCTGAAGCATCTAAATATCTGAATGTCACCTCCAGTTTTCAAGATATTGGGTGACCTTACTTGGATGATTTCCTATACATTGATAATGCATAGGTCACTGTAATATGGAGTACGTCCGAAACTTAAAAATACTTTTTCTATTGTCAAATACGATGTAATTGATCTTACCTAACTTGGGAAAAAATGTAATTTCAAATATGTACAACACGATATACATGCCATCATCACAAAGAAGGAATCACGTCCTTCTCAACACATCTTCTTTATTCTAAAACTTGAAAAATAAAACATAATAAATCTTTGTAGTCACGAAAGCGGAGTTCCAGTCGATTCCGCGAAATTCCTCTGATAACAGCCAAATGATTGAGAGCACACTTTTCTGTGCAATAGCAATCAGAAAATGTCCTCAATTCCTGTTTTCTTTCGATTATGGCAGATTGCTCTCGTTCAGAGGGTCAAGAAAAAATAAATGACCAGCGATTTCAGATGATTCCTTTTTCCTCCTTCGACGAATTCAAGTAACTTCACTGGAAGATGTGCAAGAGAGCTACCAGGAGGAAATGAAAATGGCATGGGAGAATTTTACTATTATTATTATTATTATTATTATTATTA
>JANJGK010000050.1:5052940-5055440 GCA_039081455.1 Macrobrachium rosenbergii
TATATATATATATATATATATATATATATATATATATATATATATATATATATATATATATATATATACATATACATGTATTGTGTGTGTGTGTGAGTATGTTAGCGTGCTTTTGTATGCGATAAGACAATAGACATTAAACAATAACTCCAAAACACTTCATAACGTATTTTGACATTCACCCAAAAGTTTTGATTCATAACATTTGATGACATTTTCGGTTTTGAATAATCTCCCTGAATACGAATCAGTTTGAAAACATAATTCGTTCATGTACTCATACATTTGAATGGAAATTACAGCAAAGCCCTGTAATGCAATATACACGATACAAAAGATTGAATAGATATATTGCGCATTGCTATGCAAATCTCTTTATGAAAAACACAAAAGAAATATGTATTTCGGGGTTTGCGAACGTTTAGGCGAACGATGTTGCTCGAAATTGGAAAACTGGAATTCATTACTTCCGTAATAAAAGGATCCGTTTATATTTGTGTTGGAAGTAGATGAATTTAAAGCAATTTGTTATAAGTATCTGATGCTTTATTATTGTTTTTATGCATTCTTTTTGTAATTTATGGCATATTATTCTTAGGACTTATGTCGTAGCCCATCTTGCCTACCGGACAGAAAGGAATAAATGTGAAAAATGTGAAAATGTCACTCTTTAACAAAAGGGACTGAATTTAAAATTATGAAGCTGCGATACTTCTAACCTACAGTTATATTAACGTTAAAAAAATCTATTTCACCACAGTCAGAAGCCTCATGGAAATGACACGGTTTTAGAAAATTCAGATGTACTTTGTGATTTCCCTCTATCGTTGTCATTTATATGTGGAAAATCTAATTTAATATTCAAGCCATTTCTAGGCAAAACTTTACAAGTTTATGGGAATATGACTTTTTGGTTCAAAGTGAAAATGGATAAAAAAAGATATTTTTATTACTTAGTTTTAACCACTTGAAGATGACAAAATTCTCTGAACTTTAATGACATGCATTAATCTTTTTTATGAGTATTGTTTGACATATGCTAAAATTCAATTAAACCTAAAATGATAATATTTAAAAGTGTTCTTTTTTCCTCTCATCCTCTTGAAATAAATATGAGTAATTTCCTACTACTTTCTTTAAATTTTACATAAATTTCTTACATAAATCTCTCCCTTGTCTTCGTTCCCCTCGATCTTTCGTATTATCTTTTATTCTCTCTTTTCCCCTTATGTCATTATTCATTTCTCATTTCATCAGAGACAAATAATATCATTTGTGCAGCTTGAATATACTCCATCATCTTCCTCGGGTTATTCTCACGTCTGTTCCTAATGCCTGAGTCTTCTAGTTCCTCGATTTTTCCAGCCAGTTGAATAAATTTCCGGCAGAAGAAGCTCCAAGGGGCTAAATGTCGCTGGAGGATCTAGGAATCCCTTTCCAATAAACTCAGTCCTTTAATGAACGGTCGAATCCATTTGAATTTCATATTGATTATAATATGTCTGAATTTCTAACGTGCGTTCACTGGCAATTCTGGAATGTAACTAAGGAAAAGCAAGTAAATTCCGTCTGGTTGTTATAGCAACCGTGATCATATTGAAAACAAAAGTCCTTTACTTTCAGTCAGATGTAATTTAATGTTGCTTTTATACAAAATCCTTACCTTTACTACTGAAATTAAAGAACCTTTGGCAAGGGTGAAATAAGATCGCTCAGTTGGCTGTTCCTTTATAATAACGAAAGCTTCATTTTATTTTTAATGGCGTCTATTTAGGCAATCTATACTATATATCTGGAGTTATATGGACTCAAATAAAACCGAAATGTTGGCTATATTCGAATTTCTCTTAGATATACCAATCGGAAAGACGAACTTATTAAACCGCGTCTGTAATTAAGAGCTTACCCAGATTCGATATGGCCGAATAATCTCTTCTTCATTGTCCCAGAGACAGAATTCGTTGGCCCGGATGGGACTGGCGTTATACAGAATAGGAACTGGTGCAGAGTGGAAAGGCAAATTGATTGACTCTTGAGCGCAACTGGCGCATCCCTCGAGTATTCAGAAAATATTAATCCAGTCTCTCTCTCTCTCTCTCTCTCTCTCTCTCTCTCTCTCTCTCTCTCTCTCTCTCTCTCTCTCTCTCTCGTTGGTGAAAGCCTCTGTCTATTTGGGCGCTAGTTATCAATTCTAAGAGTGTACTGGAACATAATTAAATCTAAATATGTTACTGGGATTATTAAACCATACGAAATTTATTTAGTAAAGCGTTAATTGTATAAGTTCAAATTAAATGAAAATTTCGAGATAAAAATAATTCATATAATACCATAAATAATAATCTCTCTCTCTCTCTCTCTCTCTCTCTCTCTCTCTCTCTCTCTCTCTCTCTCTCTCTCTCTCTCTCTCTCTCTCTCTCTCATTCCTTCAGAAATGCCCAAGACGATTTTCTTTGTGTACCCTAAGTCGACTTCGGTGTGCAAACATTCCAGCAAGAAT
>JANJGK010000050.1:5060440-5062940 GCA_039081455.1 Macrobrachium rosenbergii
TTCGCAATATATGTAAATTCAACATTTCCTCAGGGGGATAGATATCCAAAAATTCTTGAAAGGCTTCCACAAAATACATTCTTTTTCTCTGTAGGCAAATGAAGAAGAGACAGTCCCTCTATGTTTTTCAAATGTTTTGATGAATAAGGTAATTCTCTCAAATAATTCCTTAATAAGGTAATGTTCTTTGAGAAAGTAATATTTAGAATTAAAAACTGATTATCATTCATTGTACCTAACACTTATTTTTTAATATTCAAACTAATACCCAGCACACATTCTCTCTCTCTCTCTCTCTTGAAAGATAGCTCTATGAAATATCTCTGCTTTAGGAAGGATTATTTATAATTACAACGTGATTAAAATTTATTATTATTTAAATCTCTATAATAATAACGCGTGCACCTCTCTCTCTCTCTCTCTCTCTCTCTCTCTTCTCTCTCTCTCTCTCTCTCTCTCTCTCTGAGTATCCACGACCTTCAAAGGCAATTCTATTAACAAGTGAAACCTGATTTAAATTTATTATTTTATTTATATCTTCATAATATAAGTACACATCCTGCTTTTCCTCTCTTTCTCTCTCTCTCTCTCTCTCTCTCTCTCTCTCTCTCTCTCTCTCTCTCTCTCTCTCTCTCTCTCACTCTCTCTCTCTCTCTCTCTCTCTCTCTCTCTCTCTCTCTCTCTCACACACACGTCTTAAAACCAGAGACTTAAAAAGAACAAGAAGAAAACTAAGAGAAAATGTAAAAAATTGCATAATCGCGAACCTCCATTTGGCAAACAACCAACATTATTCAAATGATCTTTCGGTAACTGCTAAAAAATAGAGGAAGAGTTTTCTTGGGCAAAGTCCAATGAATAAAAAGATCCCCTCTCGTTTTTCTTGACAAAAGTTTAGGACAGAATACATCATCTTCATCCCTCCGCTGTCTATTATAGAGTACGTCTTTATGTTTAATGTATTTCACTCTTTAGATATATGGACGGTACATGTATATATATAATTTATATATATATATATATATATATATATATATATATATATATATATATATATATATATATATATGTATGCTTAAACAATCACAGTAGACGCACGTGACTTCTGTATAAGAGAATACCACAGGAAAATGGCAAGAAGATATTCAGTGCCAAGCGCTTTCACGTGTTGTTTATTTACGCATCGTTGGGGCACAGATGAGACACAGTTGAAAAGAAAGTTACAAGGTAAACAAACAGAACAAGAATACCAGATGGTTAATTGTCAAATGGTAATGAACAAAAATAATCCAGGATAATTCGGGATCACGCTGTCACAAACTAAAACCATAGACCTAACCATAAGAGATACGGGAGCTTAGCCGTACAAAATCCAAAAACATGTATAAAACTGAATACCAGATGGTTAATTGTCAAAGGGTAATAAACAAAAAGATAATCCGGGATCACGCGGTCACAAATTAAAACCATATATTTAACCATAAGAGATGCACAATCTCACCTATTCAAAATCCAGAAACATGTGTAAAACCGAACACTAATTTTGTTGCTTATATTTATCAACAACTTTTTTTCAATTATGAAGGCATCAACTTTAAACATACCAAGACTTAAATTTAGAACACTTCCATTATTTGACCTGATAAAACAAGATTCTGTGATTTTCCTTTTAACTGTGTCGTTGCCAGGGACTAAAGATTTTGCTTCACTCCAGTTAATAGGATGATCTAAATCTCTCATATGTACGAATAATGCGTTCAATATTTGGCCAGTTCTCACAGAATTTTGGTGTTGTTTGATTCGTTGTGAAAGTGATTTTCCAGTTTGTCCAAAATATATTTTATCACAGTTCCTACAAAGAATTTCATAGGTGCAGCCAGAAACATCTTTAGGAAAATTTTTATTACTAAACTTTTAACATTAAAATTATTGAAAACAACATTATGTTGAAAAGCTTTAAAATTCTAGGAATTTCTAAAATCCTTTCATCATATGGTAATTTGAGAACATTATGGTTACTAAATTCAAGTTTGTTATTAGTTAAATAAAATTTTTTTCTGCCTCTGTTCCATGCTACATCTACAAAGGCCCCTGGTTATTTAAGTTTCAAAGCAATATCATAAATAGTTTTAATTTCAACATCAATGAACTGCGGGCTACAAGCGCTCAGAGCCCTTAAGAACATTCCAGAAAAGACAGAGAATTTAACATTTTGAAGATGATTGTAATAATAATGAACAAAAGAGGCAATGTTAGTTGATTTTCGAAAGAATGAAAAGGTGAAATTTCTGTCATGTCTATGGACTGTTACATCAAGAAAATTCGAAATACAATTTTTTTCTTGCAATAAAATCAACAATTATATAGTAAATGTATTACTGTGTAAAATAAACAAACAAAGGCTTTCCAACACTTGAACGGTGTTCCTCATCAGTGCTAACGTTAAAATGTAAAGTGAGGGCAGTTTTCTTTTGAATAGTTTTTAAAATGGGGGCGGAGC
>JANJGK010000050.1:5068566-5088566 GCA_039081455.1 Macrobrachium rosenbergii
AACATCCCTCCCTTTAGACTCCATTGAAAGCAGTTTGATCTGAAAGCAATGAACAGCAGAATCAGATCGGCGTTTGTATGCAAATGAAAGAAGGGTCTGAGTCAGTTCTTTTCGACTTTCTCGAAAGTTGAAGGGGAATAAGTTTAGTTCAACGATGTCTTGATATTGCTGCACTGAACAGAATCCTTCTGTGTACTGCCATAATGGATATTTCTGTGCTTGTGTCATTGACTACGCGCAGTAAATGAATTTCTATTGTTTCAGCGAATATAAAATGAGAGGTGCGCTTTATTTCAATGTTCAGAAACGAAGTAAGATCGTTAAAGTATCTTCTATGCTGTTGCAACAATAAGGTGTGTATAACGTTTATCCTTTGTTAATTAAAACATAATGATGATGTTAATGTTTCTAGAGTTCAATGGTAGAGTCGCTTTTCTGTGCTGAAATATTTAAGAAATTTAGTATTTTAATATCTAAATATATTATCTCATGAGGTGTATAATAATGAGATATAAAAACACTGCTGAAAAAATGCCATGGATAAGGAAAAGTAAAAATCAAAACAAAATCAAATCACAGTAGAACGAAACTAAGAGAGGTTTTAACATGCTAAAAGGTAAAGGGAAAACCGAAGCAAGAATTAAGTACCTAGCTTGGAACCATAATTCTGATTTAGATAAGATTATATTAGAAAAAGAGCCAAAATGCTTTAGATTTTGCTTTTATATTCAAGATTCCATTTTATTTATCGGTCATTGTTCAATAAGCCAACAAAAAATACCAAGGTTACAACATCAACAAAAAAAAAACTAAGCAAATTACGCGCACAGTCCGAGAAAAAAACTACCCTTCATCTAAACTCGATTTCGTGCATGAGAAGCAGAAAGTTCCTGCGGGAGGAGTATTGCTCTTCTTGTGATAGAAGGCGCTGCTCCGTCGTTCTTCCTGGGAAAAATGATTGGACAAGGCATTGGTAGACATCAGTTCCCAATAACCAGAGGTGCTTTATCGGTTAATAAATATTGCATAAAAGAGAGAGAGAGAGAGAGAGAGAGAGAGAGAGAGAGAGAGAGAGAGAGAGAGAGAGGTGAGGAGCATGGTGACATGATTTGAATAGGAAACTGCTTTTTGTTCTATGAACTTAGGTAACTAACAAAACCAGGAAAACTGTTCCTTGAGCAAGATAATTATACTTTCACAAAACTGTTTATTACTTGATTATGTTACAGATGTATTGATCAAGGAAATGCATATTTCTTAAATGCTATAAGCAGCTAGAGTAAATTGTTTTATTAAATTGTAAACGTTTATTGGTTGCTTATAAAAAGATACAAAACCTCTTTGGTGTTGAACCTCCGTTCAGTTATAAAATTTTTGTTTTATTCATGTAACATTGTAGAATGTAATTGAATTACAATTCCATATATATATATATATATATATATATATATATATATATATATATATATATATACATATATACAATCATGAAGCTACAAATGTTGATTAATATCAAATTCATACTACTTCGGGAATATCCCTGATGGGGAATTATCACCGAAGTAACGTGAACTTAATATTAAACAACATTTGTAGCTTCATGATTGCATATACAATAAATCACGGTGTGATAAAAATTTCATACACACACACACATATATATATGTGTGTGTGTGTGTGTGTGTGTGGGTATGTGTGTCTGCGTGTGTATGTGTATACACACACACATTATATATATATATATATATATATATATATATATATATATATATATATATATATATATATATATATATATATATATATATATATATATATATATATATATATATATATATATATATATATATATATATATATATATATATGTGTGTGTGTGTGTGTATATATATATATATATATATATATATATATATATATATATATATATATATATATATATATATATATATATATATATATATATATATATATATATATATATATATATATATATGTATATATATATATATATATATATATATATATATATATATATATATATAATTTTTTTCACGAAGTATTCCAAATACCTGATTATTACATTTACCAATCATAGAATTCAAAACTTACCTCACTTACAGCCAGATACCTGAACTCTCATAACAAAAAAATACTAATGAGTATTCTAAGAGCAACAGCGATCCCTTAAAAGACATTAAAAAAATATGAGGTATCAATATTTAAATGTAGAATTCACTAAAGTATATTAAAAAGGTCATCACTCTATTAAGCACTAAATAACTGTGATGATCTCTCCTCGATTCGAGTCATTTCAACAAAAACTGAAGGAACAAAACTTATCACTCTGGTGGTCAGTAAATGAAACACTACTGTAAAAATTTTAAATATAAAAATGTGTTCTTACTAAATCAAAATTAACAATTATTTTGCAATTAAATCATTAATTTTTAGAAACACAATCTCAATTGATTCTTGATTTTAGGTGTGAAACCAAAGTTAAACCATAAAAAAATGAGATGTGAAAGAAAATTAAGTTCAGTAAACAAATACTAAGAACACAAAATCATACCAAACTTAAAAAAAAAAAAATTAATATATCAGAATCACCAAATTGGAATCAAAATAAAATTTTTCTTGACTGGGCCATCAATCACAATTTTTCAAAAAAAAAAAAAAAAAAAAAAAAAACTCAAAGGAATATTTACTAAACTTAAACCAATCTTAATTAACGCACCCAAAATTTAAAATAAACCAAGGCTTAAATTGTAAAAATCACAATACCTTACACAAGCTACAGCTGTTGTACACAAAATACACACTATTCTGTATAGGCGCTGTTACACCAATATACACACTGTCACAGTACCAAACATTAGATTTCACAATAAAGCTAACAAAAGTGACCGACTTTTATGTTGCTTTAACATTACACGAAACAGGAATTTTGAGAGAGTGGAGTTCTTCAATGTGACCAACAAGTATGACGACCCAGCCTCTGAATGACAATTTTTACTTTATCCTGCCAAGAACAAAACTATAAAATGTTTAAGCAAAACTTACAGCTGTACTTGACATGTTCACTGGATGACGTAGTTATGTTCAATGCAAAACACTTCCTTAGAACAAGAAATCCACCCTCATCACTTTAAGGCAGAACTGTACATGATCAGAAACTAGATGACGTAATCAACACGTGCTTCTCTCTCTCTGAGACTAAAGATGATGCAACAAGTCGCAATCTTGCCCTTGTTCCAACACGAAAATGCTTACATGACTGAGCCCCAGATCTCGTGACTCGTCTGTGACTATGTGACCAAAATTCCAAACACTGAGTAGATCTATATGTGTTTAATACAAACAGGCGAACGACCAGTATCACATGATAAAAAAAGAATTCATATGATTGCTTGAATGATGTAACCTTAAAGAAACACGCTATCAATTCTTGTGAAATCTTACATTACAAATTTATACAAATGACATTTCTACATTACCAGTATATATAATAACTCTTGTGTACAGAAACCATATGATAATCAGAACAGCATATTGCATTATCATATATAAAAAATACAAGAACACATTTAATACAGAATTCTGGGGAATTTCGTAATATATATATATATATATATATATATATATATATATATATATATATATATATATATATATATATATATATATATATATATATATATATATATATATATATATATATATATATATATATATATATATATATATATATATATATATATATATATATATATATATATATATATATATATATATATAATTAAGTTAATTTGTAATTAACTTAATTTGTCTAGCCAGCCTTTACCTAAGACCCACATAATCTTGTCAATTAAGGCTAAAAGTTACCTAAAAGAAAGACAGATAATTAATATAATTAAATTAGGTCGCCAGTTGAGACTAAAATTACTGAATATAGAGATTTATTCTGAACCACATGAATTAACTCAACAAAATTACTCAAAACGACTAATTTCAACAAAGTAAAATAAGTGTGAACTGATTCCTTACGGGAGCTGACAACAGCTTCGAGGTAAGTCCCACTTTGGACATAAAATATCTTAACATGAAGTGTGAAAAACAAAAGGGCCCGGGGCCTTTTGTGATACATCTATAGGGCAAATTACTGCAATCATGTGAATTGAGGCTCTTGGCACCAAGGATGCTAATTCTTCTCCAAACAAGAGGATGGCCAGGTCCAAGGCATACACAGTTCTGGAAGAGACATATCCAGATAACACTCCTGTACTACAGAAACTCATTCGTCATTAATTAATTGCAAGGGATGAATCTTAGATCAAGGATATTGTTTTAACACCATGGAGGATAGCTTATGCAATTCCACTAGGAAACAATAATTGTACTGAATATATTTGACTTCATCAATGGGATATGATTTTACCAGGATTTTCTTAGTCAGGGGCTGGTTAAGAGAGAAAACTTGAAACCCGAAAATGAGAGTTTAAGTTCAAGGGAAAAAAACTGGGAAATGGCAATTTCCCTGGCTGTTCAACAGGGGCGGGGGGAGGGGGGGGGTGGGGGGAGAAAGAAAGAGAGCTATGAGAGACCACCAAGATACTTGTTGCTTCTATGGTGGCTGCTTTAAGACTCTCTTGAAGCTGGGTCAGTGGCTCAGGTGTTGCTTCAAACTCCTCCCCCAAACTGCCTTGGCTTGGGCACAGGTAGCATCTGAAAAATAACAAAAACTTGGCAGTACAAAGGTCATAGAAAGGTGAGCTTAAGGTACAGTCCATCCAAGGTTTGTCCTAGAAAACCTATCCTGTCTAATATCCCTCTGAACTAAAGTCTTACCCCTTTGAAGGTTGGGATTTGTTCAAAACAACTCCCGCCTGCTTGCTTCTTCCTACATGGTATTCCCTCTTTTGATATTCGATTAAAACAAGGAAGAGAGGTCGTACATATAACATTATATATATATATATATATATATATATATATATATATATATATATATATATATATATATATATATATATATATATATATATATATATATGTGTGTGTGTGTGTGTGTGTGTGTGTGTGTGAATATATGTATATATATATATATATATATATATATATATATATATATATATATATATATATATATATATATATATATATATATATATATATATATATATATATATATATATATATATATATATACTGTATAAACTGCGCAAAAGTTCTTAGTGTTTTATTTACTCTATATCACATAAAAATAAAAATTTCTTCTAACCATTCTTATTATAAAAGAAATAATATGAAAATACCGTCTAAAACCAGATAAATGGCCCAATTAAGTACTGTATATTGTTTCCTACATTGTAAACCTTATTAATTCTGAGATATGACTGTTCGTTATTTTGGTATAAGTTTTTACAATGGCAGTACCAATCTTTATTTATCATAGAACGCCGGTCGAAGGAGAGATATTATTATTATTATTATTATTATTATTATTATTATTATTATTATTATTATTATTATTATTATTGTTGTTGTTGTTGTTGTTCTTCTTCTTCTTCTTCAGAAGATGATCCCTGTTCATATGGAACAAGCTCACTGGGGCCAATGACTTGAAATTCAAGCTCCCAAAGAATATGGTATTCATTTGAAAGAAGTGACAGAAGTTAATAGGAAATACAGAAAGAAGAGGCCAGTTATTAAAAAAGCTAGAGACGAAATAACAAATTAATAATTAAATAGGTAACTCGTGAGTATTTAAAAAAAAATCCACACAAGATTAATAGTAACTGGCATATGCAAACACATCTACAACAACAACAGAAAAAAAATCTTTTACACACTTCAAGCAAACAACATACATTGACAGCTTTTTGTTTTCATTAGTGGCAAACAACAAATGATATGGTCCCTACCTACAAACAAATAAACATCTTAAAATTTCATAAAACACTGAATAACATTCTTCCTTGAGATTCCATTATAAACATTTTGATCTGAAACCCATGAAGAAGGGAGCAAGAATGACCTTTGTATGCAAATTAAGAAGGGGTCTGTACAGATTATTTTCAACGATGCCTGGATACAGTTGTACTGAAAAGACTCGTTCGCTGTATTTTAATTATCAGTATTTTCTTAATGTGAGTTACGTGGGTGGTAATAAAATACACATATGCTGCAGTACATATAAACTAAAGGTAATTTGGTGAAATTACCATCTTAGCATTGCTAATCCTAGGATGGTCCATGACAGCTAAAGGTGGGAGAAATCCATGTTAAATTGGCTATTACTTTACATATATCATTATGATTACAATTGTTGTTATTGCTGTTTTTCTCTTTATTTCTTCTTCCTCCTCCTCCTCTCCCCACACCCCTTCTTCTTCTTCTTCTTCTTCTTCTTCTTCTTCTTCTTCTTCTTCTTCTTCTTCTTCTTCTTCTTCTTCTTCTTGACATATCCATTGTTAAATTGTGATTTTTTTGGAGAATCTGTGCGAAAGAAATGTGCCCTATATTTGAAAGTTCAGATCACAAAGAGTAACAATGGCTTTATATTATAAAATATGGAACCTTTCAATGAGAAATCAGTTGTAAAACAAAAACTAGCATTGTGATATTTTCAGTATGCTCTAAGCTCTTGCAATTATATAGTATGTCAGGAAAATATGAGTTTTCCTATGATACAAGACATATTTAGGCAACAATACTTCAACGGTAATTGCATTTAGCTTTGTTGAAAGTCCCGTGATTCAGATTTGAATTAAGATTCAAGTGATACGTATTTCTTTCAATCTATATATTTTACTGTTAGTGTGAAACAGAAACGTTTCACCTATAAAACTTCTAAAGATAAACACTTGAAGATGTATTTATATAAGAAAATTATGGAATGTTTGATTCAATTCGGTCCAGTGATAAAACAATTACTATCTCCACTTTCGTATTGTCTATAAAATTCCAAAATTATCACTGCAAGCAATATCTTGAGCCTAACTGAATTCTAACCAATCCTGGAAATTTCAACCAGCTTTGACAAAATCTTCAATAAAAAAAAAATGTCGTTTCTTTCCTCGTTCGTCTCACGAGCAAAATCAATTACAACTCAACATTGCGTGTCTCTCCTTCGCATTGTTCACTAATACGGTGAATCAGTTTGGGTATTGAAAACCGAAGTTTACTGTTGTTTTCAATAATAATTTTTCCAGCGCGGAGATATAATTACGTCTGTTATCTGAGCAGGAACAATGGTTTCCCCAGCGAAAACTTCCCTCGTCTATTCACCCAGAGTGCGAGTTTGGACTGCAGGCGGGTCTGTGAAACTCTTTTTCGAAGGATTTGTGTGAATCCATTTCACGGTCCTTTTTTTTTTTTTAAATAAGTCTATTGTTTGTTGCATATGCAAAACAGAGACAACAGATAACTCCTGAATCTCCTTTCTTTTTGCAGAGAAAATAATTAAAAATTTTAACAAAACCGAAGTGAATTCACAGAGATATAAATATTTTTTCTCAATAATTCAGATGTCATGGGACTCTTACGAATCAATTTACTGCATTAAAAAAAATATGGTTTGTGGATAAATTACACGACATTCTTAAAACTAGAAAATAAAATTAAATAGCCAAATGGAAGTTGATATGATAGACACATGTTTAAGTTTTTATAGCCTTTATTATACAGTAGTATAATACAGTATATTTTTAGTTACTGTTATAAGTATGCAAAACATGCATGTTTTTCTAACTCCTGCCAAATTCAGAGTGTAAATATCTATGCTTTTTCTTTTAGTTAATTTATCCCCATAAAAGCCATACAAAGTGCACAGAAATTCATGAAAGTAAAAATACGAATGCACACAAATTACACATACGCATTTGCACACACACATACACGAACATACACACACACACACACAAACGTTAAGCTGTTACACAGATAAAAGAAGAACGTAAATTTTTAAAGAGATATCTGGATATGTTTTCCCCTCATATAGGAAAAATAAGATTTAAAAGAAAAGAAATGTATTCTAATGTATAAAACAGGATTTAAAACCCTGATCAAATACATTTACTGAACAGTGAGCATAAAAAAGCTTTTTATGTCTGTGACTCACGAACGACCTATTATATTTAACGAATTACGTTATTAATTAGTGGAAATAATTACCCATGAAATACTTGTTTATGAAAGAGTTAGATGATGGAACTCCATAATTGGGCCGCCTTTTCGGTACGATGGTGTTTGAGTGACCTATATTCTACATTGTAAAAAATTTCTCATGATTCCAAGCTTCAATTTTCTATTTTTGCTTTTTAACTACCTCAGACTTATATTGAAACATTATGAAATTTCATTTCTAAATTGAAAGATATTGTACATTTTTTTACATTAATATTTCTATTTAAATTTAATAACGTTTTGATGAAGAAACAGTTACCATTTCTCTTTTTGCTTTATAACTACCATAGATTTATACTGAAATTTTAGGGAATTTCGTCTATAAATTTACAGATATTTTAAATTGTTCCATACATAATTATTTTCATTTATTTATGATACAATTTTTGTTGAGGGGAAACAATTTTCATTTAAAACAGCTTGTTAATCTGATATCAAATTGGGTTTTCCTTAGCTTTACAGAATTCACAGTTATTTTATTCACTTTCCCCTTCATACTGAAGTTTCAGCAGCTGTACTTTTTATATCAGTATATAGCTAAAAAAATAAACTTAGTTTTTTCATTCTTTTAAGCACTAGCCTGACCTTATATACTTAGGTCTTAATATAGTGTGAAATCATTCTGAATGGTTTATATGAACTAGAGAAATCTATTACTTCTTAAAAACAGTAATAAAATTAAATATGTGAATTCAAATAAATATAAAACAAATTCATGAATATCATTAAGATACTATACAGAGGACAGTTAATATTTGCTTATATATATATATATATATATATATATATATATATATATATATATATATATATATATATATATATATATATAAGCAAAGAGACGATGGTGGCCGATATCTGATATATATATATATATATATATATATATATATATATATATATATATATATATATATATATATATATATATATATATATATATATATATATATATATATATATATATATATATATATATATATATATATATATATATATATATATATATATATATATATATATATATATATATATATATATATATATATATATATATATATATATATATATATATACTGTATATATATATATATATATATATATATATATATATATATATATATATATATATATATATATATATATACTGTATATATATATATATATATATATATATATATATATATATATATATATATATATATATATATATATATATATATATATATATATATATATATATATATATATATATATATATATATATATATATATATATATATAGATATATATATATAGATATATATATATATATATATATATATATATATATATATATATATATATATATATATATATATATATATATATATATATATATATATATATATATATATATATATATATATATATATATTACAGATATTGGCCGCCATCATCTCCTTGCTTACTTATTGTAGGGGCTAGAATCCTATGCTTTAAGGGAAGGGCCACCCAACGCCTATACACGGAAGTGTGAGAGTGCACTTTTAATGTGCGTCAGTCATGTTGGGCCCAGGTAGGAAATTATATTCTCACTAGAGAGCGCTTGACACAAGGGAACCTGAATGTCACAGATTTTAATCTCTTTTTTCATCTGCCTCCTACTGTGTGAGCTTTTGTACAGGAATTTCGAATATATTTATAGATGCCAGCTGATGCTCAAATGCTGGAGAAAGTAGCATCCCCACCTCAGGTGAAATCGGAAGTCATAAAAGACAACAAGGGTTCCCATACGTGCTCAATGTCGCTAAGTCTGCCCTGCAGTCAGTATGAAATGTCTTGCTGCATATTATCCACGCCAAGCACACGGTACCCTTTTGTGGACTGCAAATCTCAGGCTACAAGCAGCTGGGCCACCAGCAGCCAAGTGAGAACTAATGGACGACATTCCAAGTTGTCCAGACCTATTGCAAATTGCACTTGCAAAGACAGCCCACGGTACGTCTGTTTGGCATTTGAGTTACCAGTTCTCTGTCCCTTATTCTCAATCTCTCATTTCATTTCATAATTTCTCTCCCCAGTTAATACTCTCTGATATCCCATTACCCAGTGTTCAAGTGCTTCCCTGTATGAATTAATTTTGTGAATTAATCATTCCTTGCTTGTAATCACCTTAATTTATTCCTCCCATGTGCTTGTAATTGCTATTGAGAGAAACCACATTTCCACAAAGCTTTATCTGGGGTTATTCTATTTCCAGAAATGTGTTATATCATTCACCCTCATCTTCCTGACAACCAACTTGCCAGGAGACTTCTGCCTACTGTGGCCAGGTGTATCAATGTGCAGTATAACAAGAGAATTGCAGTATCAACTGAATTTCTACCCGAGCCACTGGCTCCCCATTTTGCTGTAAATTGTAACAGTAATATACTCATTACAAGTAGAATCAGTAATTTGGTGTAGTGTTAAAATCTAACATTGATTTTATTTATTGAGAGTGGAATCAGTATTCTATTATTTGAAATACCATAACTGTGTGCAATAAAGTAGAATTTGTAGTGATCAAAACTTTCAATTGGCGACCTTCCATTATTCTTATGTGGGATTTTATTCTTCCATTGATTTATGGTAATATGGCTGACCATGGTGAGTGTTGTTCAAGGCTTAGCTTAAATAATATTTTGATAAAGTAACAAACCATAGCCAGAAACATAAAAGTGGCGACCCTGCCAGGATAATCTGCAGAAAAAAATTGGCAAAATTAGCATCGGCTAGCTAGTCTGCAAAATTCATTCGAACGTGAAAAATAAATTATTTCATTTTTTTCAAATCTCCAAGGCAAGATTGGTAAGGAATGAGGTAAGGTGTTGCATGCTTAAGAGACTTTGATAGGAAGCGAATTCAGCATTATGGAAATTGCCAGAGTGAATGCAGGCAGTGCCAACAGTTCGCAATTTAGCAGAGCAAAGAATACAAATTGCTTACTTTTCCAGGTGTTGTACTGAACACTGTCTGCTAGCCACTTGGTTAGTAGGGTTGTGAGTTAGCTATTTAGAAAGGGATCTGTCTTGCATGTGGCAATATTGCATATTAGCTCAGTTAGGAGTTCAGCTTAGTGAATGTATCAAGAGATAGAGTGTGCAACTTTCCTTCAGATAGGTTCTGTGGAATTTTATCAATCCACAGGAAATAGGAATACCCCATTCAGCAACTCTAGTCTAGCTAAAAATACCTCAGGCCAACCACTTCTCTCCAGTCTAAACATCCGAGTCGCTTGATTACCTTGGCAATGCGCCAGATAGATTCAGTCAAGGGGAAAGGTTCCCTGAATTCCAAAATCCTTAGTTCATCGAGTAATCATTGTCATTCTCTTATCACTTACTTAAATAATGATTTGTATGTTATTTGCATACAAGGGATCCATTATTAAATTTGTGTCTTGTAAATAAAAAAGACTGTTTTAGTTTTCTTAGTGTATGCAGGTATATATTCTTTGTAGACATGCTTAGTACCTCTAGGTTTCATTCACAACAAATCCACATGGTAGAATACCATTCATTGTCAAGGTGTCAACGACCTACATGATCCCATTCATTTAAACCTACACTTAGCTATTTTGAATTTTGCACAAGTAAAATTACAATCACTGTTAATATATTACAACTCCTTTACACTAACAGGAACAAAATATATAGTTGCTTGCTATTTGAGAGCGTAGCCAATTGAAGTAATTAAAACGCAAACTCCTCGTCAGTATTATTACACTACCCATTTGAGAGAGGGAGATTTCAGTATTCTTTTATGTACACTTTTATGTTACCCAATTTCATAGGAGGTATGTTTTGTTAAATGACGAATACAAACTACTGATTTACAACAGCTGAGTTTTAAAAAACAAAACCAGAACCCCAAGGTTATGTGTTAAATAAAATCTCTAGGATAGCCCCTACAATAATCAGAGAATATTTTATTCTTTTTTCTTTTATTTATTTTACGCATACTTCTGTCACAATTTCACTAACTTGTGTCAACATTACTTGTGTAAATTTTTGCAAGCAATTCATTAAGCAATCTTAGATTACTGAGTGGTGCTCAAGCCATGTCTTAAAAGAAAAGAAAGGCAATCCAAACCAATAAATCTCTGCATCACAGAAAAAACCTAGGCACAATTTAAATTAACCACAGATGAGCGAACTGTACCACACCATGGGTAATTCTCAAGACTTGAGTACAAACCGCAAGCAACTACCGCTCATTGAGTGCAAATCTCCGAGCGTGTGTTGCTATATGCAGTTTAGTCCCAGGCCTGCAGGCACAGATATCGCATCCCTACCACGACTTCCTCCCTCAGTGCAAAAGGGAGTCCACAACATTCGACTTCCTCCCTCATAGCAAAAGGGAGTCCACAACCTTTTGGTTCTTAGGAACTAGCCACCCACGAGTGCCAACCAAGGAATTTCCCCTTCTCAGTGCCACCAATTGAGTGCATTGCCAACTGAGTAACCCACCTGAAGTGTCTCACCTTTTTCTACTATTCATTGTATGTGCTCTGCTTCATGGGAAGTGCCATTTCCTTTCATACACTTTATTGTACAGCCAACTAGTGTCGTTCTTTGGAACCTACAGGCACACCATTGTCACCCAAAAAAACGAATCCTGTGTTTTACACAACCAGCACCTGTGCTATTAGATATGGTACCATCAATTAGCGTGTTGCCCCAGCAATACCACAAGCCGCTGCGGTGTTCATGAGCCCTAAGATGTTTTGCTCACCAAGGACCACTCCATTTAGTGTGACCTTTCAACGGCACGCTCAGCCACAGTACCACCTTTAAACAGGTACATCCAGCCTAATTACGACCCTCACAAGGAACACTTCCATATCATGCTTTCTCATCCACTCTGCCAAGAGGAGAGCGCCATCCGTGCAATCGCTTGCATGGCTCTATTCCCAACTCATTCCAACGCACCTTAACCCCCCAGCAAAACGTCGCTGGAAACTTACCAAGCATTCATAGTTATGGGGAAGGGTGTGGGGCTACAGGGAGAGCAGCTAACCCAGTGAGTACAGACACAGCTGGATGCCATACTGCAAAGAGAACGGAAGGAAAGAGAAGAGCAGAGGAAGGAGAGACAACAATGGAAATATGAACTAGCAAAGGAAGAAAGAGAAAAGAAGGAAAGAGAAGAGCAGCAGAAGGAGAGAGAAGACCAATGGCAGTATGAACTGGCAAAGGAAGAAGAGCAACTGCAATATGAACTGCCAAAGGGGGAAAGAGAAAGGAAGGAAAGAGAAGAGCAACAACAACATGAATTACCTCTGAAGGAAAGGAGCTCGCACTGGTGACAGCCTGACAAGACATTGCCACGGCTCTGGGCCAACAACAAACTGTTAACCCCACATCTTTCATGCCTCATTCTAATATATCTAGCATTAACTTGCTCATAACAACATGGACTGATGAAGAGCCAGGAGCATGGTTGGAAGAGATAGAAGCTTCTTGCCAAGCATATGACTGGTAAAGCCAAGGCATCCTTCTGCATGCTGAATAATGGTGCCAAGGGAAACATGGATGAAGTTTTTTGGGCCATAACCAAAGCCTACGAGATTACATCAAAGAAATGGAGACAACGGTGGAGGTCTCTCCTGAAGGAAATTGGTCAGACCTGGTCAGAATGGATCTATCATAAGACCTGGGCGGGTTGGCACTGGCTCGATGCCTTGGTATGCACAGAATTTGAGGACCTGTTCACCGGATGATGCTGGAGGATTTCTTTCGGTATGCCCCGGGGTCCCTTACTATGTACATCAATGATAAGTAACCCCAGACATTCATGGAAGGTTATCATATGGGTCTCTTGGGAAACCATCCACCTGTCTTCCAGCATGTCTCACCAGCACATAGTGCCATCTAGTCATTCTCAGGGCCAGTTTGCCTGGAGAACAGACTCCCTTCCAAGCCTCCAGTATGCAAACATTGCCGTAAAACTGGCCATTCCGATCACTTTAAAGGGAGAGCTACTAAGCAGCTCCCTTTCAAGTCTTACAAGAAGTCCAAGGGGTCCTCACCATCCACTTCTAACCAAACCTCACCAACCGTTGACACCACGCCCAGCCCCCAAAGGGCCCTTGCAGAGACTTCAGTTAGCATGGTCACTGGAATGCCAGGTTTCCCGCCTGCCCGAAGCATACCGTGAAGAATAAAATCCTTGTCTCCAGTGCCCAGCCTCTCAAGGAGTGGACCAAGGTTTAGGGAGTGTCCGTGGTACCCCTCAGTGGGACCCTCCCGAAGAAGGAACTGCTCACCATGCTAGACACGGGGGCAAACTTTAGCCTGAGTGTCCGGCCCTAAGTACCAGCCAGTACCATTATCTAGGAAGACAAATAATGGATCATAAGTAGGGTCCAGCTCCAGGTCAGTACACCTGTGGCCCCAAAGAGAATCGCCTGGTTTTGGTGAGCTCTAACAAGCCAGGGTTCCACTTCTTGCTAGGGCGAGATTTACTGTGGCATCTACCACAAGAGGTGCCCCTGCACTGCATGACAGTTTCAACTCCAGACGAGCTAAGCTCCCAGTCACTCCCCACCAAGGAGGATCCCACGCACCAGGAAGCCAGGCTGGAGGACATCCTCTGGTTGCATGAGGAAAACATACCTATACAGGCCTCCATACCTCCTAGCAGGGTGAGCACTTTACTGCTTGCTGGTGCAGCTACCCAAGTGCCAGAATTACGAAGGTCGCAGCTGCTTGCTTCTCAACATGAGGTTACCTCCTCTACAGGAGGAGGCATCCAACCAGCTAGAAGATATAAAGGATCTGACCAAAGATTGTTACCTCCTCAAGGACGAGGGCCTCTTCAAGGTTTCCTGAGGGCTGGTGGAACCCACACAAGCCATTCACAAAGTGCTGGTAGTGCCGCAGAAGATGCAATCCCCAATACTTCAGCTGGCATATGACGGATTGGGGTTAACCTCATGGAAAAGTTGCTGGAGGGAAAGTTTTACTGGCCAGGGTGGAGTAAGTCAGTTATGACTTACGTTGCATCTTGTCCTTCCTGTCAGCTCGCAGGAAAACCAAACGAGGTGATCCTGAAAGCACCATCCAAAACATTCCGTCTGTCAGCGGCCCTTTCCAGGACATGGTCATTGACTACTACACGATGGAGGGGTGCAAGAAGCAGAACACCGGAATTCCCATGTTCTGACGATCATCGATCTGTTTAACCGATATTCAGAGGCAATACCCGTGTAGAGCACCAGCTCCAAGAAGCGATAAAAGCCCTGATCCACTTCTTCTGCCATTTCAGTTTCATTGCCACTGTCCAAAGCGACGAAGGCAGGTATTTCATGTCAAAGGAGTTCCAAGATAGCCTAACTAGCCATGGTATTACTCATTTACACTCTACACCCTACCACCCGGAGAGCCAGGGAGTGATCGAGCATTTCCATCAGATGCTCAGGGCCCAACCCTGCACCTCAGTGGAAGAAAACCAAGCAGGGTGGGAGGAGAATCTGCCCTATGCCTTATTTTCCATCTGGCAGGCTCTGTTAGAGACCCTAGGGTACAGCCCATTGGAGCTTTTATTCCCTCACTCCACACAGGGGCCCCTTTGACATTTTCTATGATGCTTGGATGGACCCTGAGAAGGCAGCATGGGCAGTGAACCTACCTGCCATGCAGTGGAACCTCATAGCAGCTTGGGTCCTGGACCAGGCTCATGAAGCAGCAACCCAGGAGCACGTTAAGCTGCGTATCAACAAAGAGGCCAGTGCCCGTAGTTTTACTATTGGGGACCAAATAATAGTACTGCGGCTGGGAGCCACTTGCCCCCTCGAAACCCAGTTCACAGGCCCCCACAAGATCCTGGGCAAGAAGGGCTAGCTAATTTACTTACTGGACTGTGGCAAGAGGAAAACGAAGTGGCTCCACATCAATCTGCTTAAGCCATACAGGGAGAGGGAGACCGGACAATTTGCCGCAAACAAATTTGCCGTAGGACAATTGATTGTAAGACATTTTGCCGTAAGAAAATTTGCCGTACGGATATTTTGCCGCAAGGACATTTCGCCGTAAAATGTATATGCTTTGTCATGTATAGATTAAAAAAATAAGAATGAAGAAAGAGAGAGAGAGAGAGAGAGAAAGAGAGAGAGAGAGAGACAGAG
Organism: Macrobrachium rosenbergii; assembly: GCA_039081455.1. NCBI lineage: Eukaryota > Metazoa > Arthropoda > Malacostraca > Decapoda > Palaemonidae > Macrobrachium > Macrobrachium rosenbergii. Next base: position 5,084,906 of record JANJGK010000050.1, read on the forward strand.
AGTGAGTGAGTGAGTGAGTGAAAGAGAGAGAAGGGTCGTTATAAATTCTGACACCCGTCGTTAAATGTTTAAATGAGGTCATTACAAATTCGGTAGTTTACCATATTTTTTATTTTTTAATTTTTTTTTTTCTTAAACCTTTGTATTATCTACTTTTATCAGTTGAAACTTAAACCCCTACGATGCCGTACACTATCAAAAGCACCAGAGGTTGTGATAAGCTCGTAGATGATTCCAACTTCATTTACAGGCAAGAAAGAATATGGAGGCAAGGTTTATTGGAAGTGTGTTGAAAAAAACTGCAAAGCAAGAGTACATACAAGACGGAATATTGAAGAGATTTCAATCTGTAAAACTGTAAGTGAGCATACCCATCCAGCGAACCCAAGCAAACATAAAATGCAAAAAACAATTGCACATATGAAAGAAAATGCACTGAAATCCCAGCTAGCTTCAAGATCGTTGATTGGTGCTGCATGCGAGGAATTAGAAAATGCAGGACGCTCTCTTATGCCATCAACTTCAAATTTGTCAAGAAACATAAGAAGATGGAGACTAAAAGAAGAAAAGGCCCCTCCTATTCCAAGAACAAGAATCGGTTATGTAATTCCAGAAGAATTTGCGTGTTTACAGAACGGAGAAAGATTTTTACTTTATGATAGTGGAATGGAAGGTGAAAACAGAATGTTGATCTTTGGTACGATTGCAGGGTTACACGATGTAGAAAGACATACAAATTGGGCATGCGATGGAACATTTAAGGTTTGTCCTGAAATCTTCTATCAGTTATATACTCTACATGTCAACATAGGACATGCATGCATCCCACGAGTTTACGGTCTCCTTCCGAATAAGACTAAGGAATCTTGCAATACGTTTTTTAAAAAGGTTAAAGATTTACTCGAGTCCCTAGAACCTGAAAATCTAATGATTGATTTCGAACCAGCTAGTTTTTTAAGTTTTTCTGACATTTTCCCTTCTGCAAATGTAACAGGCTGTTATTATTTTCATTTCTGTAAGAATGTTTACAGAAAAGTGACAGATATTGGGCTTAAGGTTCGATATCAAAGTGACTGTGCTTTTAATACAAAAGTAAAGTGCCTTATGGCACTTGCATTCATACCGCCTTCAGACATCATTGATGCATTTATAGAGTTGGTTGATGACGATGACTTACCACAAGAACTAGTTGCATATTTTGAAACTCATTACATTGGGGGAGAGAGAGGGAGGGGACCTCGTCGTCGTAGAGTTTCTCCAACTTTTCCTTTCGAACTTTGGAATGTTTATCAAAGAACCCTAGATCAGCTGGCTAATACCAACAATGGAGTAGAAGGGTTCCATAATGCGCTTCAAGCATCTGTGACCAATACGCATCCAAATTTATGGAAACTCATCAATGTATTGAAAAATGAAGAATATCTTTCTAAAAAGAAGATAATCGATGCAGAAAGAGGTGAAACAGCAGTCAAGAAACAATACAAAAATGTTTATAAGCGCATACTAAGTATTGTCAGAGGTTATGATCAAAATGCAAAACAACATTATTTACGAGCAATTGCTATGAACTTACATGATTTTTAGCTTTGAATTTTTTTTAAGAAAACTTTTTAAATAAAGTGTGTGGTCTTCATTTTTTTTATCCTTTTCTTATACATTATTATAATTAAATGAATACATGAAAATCAATGAAAAGTGATAAATATACTTGAAGATAACTATATGAATATAGTTACATTGATCTCTAAAAGAAATAGGCTAAAAACTAAAATATACATTTTACGGCGAAATGTCCTTGCGGCAAAATATCCGTACGGCAAGTTTTCTTACGGCGAAAAGTCTTACAATCAATTGTCCTACGGCAAATTTGTTTACGGCGAATTGTCCTAGCTCCCAGGGAGAGAGCCACCCCAAAGGTGGCTCCACAAGAACTCCCTCCCTCTGGAATGATGTTTGGCTCAGTGGGTAAGGTCCTCCCACCGGAGAAGAATTCGCAAGTCCTGGCAAACGTCCGTTACAACACGCCAGAACTCAACCTCTACTCTCCAAATACCTGCAGGTGATGAAAGACAAACTGGGGTGCACGTCGATGACGAAACATACTATTCAGCTAGAGGAAAATATCTGTTGTGCTTTCTAGGTATTAAACTCCTGCCAAAACCCATGTATAGAGTAGTAATAACCTGTAAATTTGTAGTGATAAAATATCCAATATATTAGAGCCATTAAGCTACTATGACACTCTTGGTACAGTGCCACATTTTAGTAGAGTATATGACAGTCACCTAAAATCAAGAGGAGGCTTGGGTACCTCTCTCATGGGTTCTACTACCAAATTAAGTAAGATGTAATGAGTTAAAACTGCCCTCTAGCCTCTCAAGCTGAAGGATACATCCTAGCCACTCATACATTATGCTGCATTCATTAACTTATGCCGCATGTTCCTTTTAAAATGTTTTGCATATGTCGTAGAGTAAGAACCTTTGGCTTTGAATTAGTACTGCATGTAATTAGATCATTGTCACTTAAACTGTTGCTGCAGCAGCCTGACCCTATGTCAGGTTAAAGATAAGGTGCAACTGTAAATTTAAACCATGCTAGGAATGCATTTTCACTGTTGTCAGAGACAGCTAGTTAAATACCCTCAGACACCCTTGAGTTAGTGTTACGGACCTTAATTTAAGAAAGCTAGTGAGTTTACATTCCCCTCCTGGGGTTTATGAATATCACTTTAGTTATCCTTATTGCGTGGGCAAGACCCATTAAAGGGAAGGGATTAATGTAACTGAGAATGGCAGCTCATTCTAGTGCAGAACTTTATGCCCGAAAGGGAGTGGAATGTCTGCTTAAAGGGGGAGCTATTACAGATATCCACCGCTGTAGTCTCTTTGCTTACTTATTGTAGGGGCTAGAAGAATCCTGTACTTTAAGGTGGGGCCACCCAGGGCCTACACACAGAAGTGTGAGAATGAACTTTTATGGTGTGTCAGTCACGTTGGGTCGGGTAGGAAATTATATCACTCACTAGGGAGCACTTGATGCAGGGGAACCTGAATGTCTCAGATTTTAATCTCATTTTTCATCTACCTCTTACTGTGTGAGCTTTTGTACAGGATCTTTGAATGTCTCTACAGATGCTGGCCAATGCTCAAATACTGGAGAAAGTAGCGTCCCCCCTCAGGCAAAATCGGAAGTCATAAAAAGCCAAAAATACTTCCCATTCATGCTCAGTCTTGCTCAGTCCGCCCTTCAGTCAATACGAAACGTCTTGCTGCATCTTAGTCGTGTCAAGTACACGGTACTCTTTTGTGGACTGGAAATCTCAAGCTACAAGCAGCCAGGCCACCACCGGCCAAGTGAGGTCTAAGGACGACATTCCAGATAACCCAGTCCTTATTGCAAAGTGCATTTGCAAAAACAACCCACTGTACATCTGTTTGGCATTTGAGTTACTAGTTCTCTGGCCCTTATTCTAAATCTCTCATTTCATTTCATAATTTCTCTTCCCAGTAAATACTCTCCGATATCCCATTACCCAGTGTTCAAATGCTTCCCTGTGTGAATTAATTTCGTGAATTAATTGTTCCTTGCTTGTAATGAACCTTGATTTATTCCTCCCATGAGCTTGTAATCGCTATTGAGAGAAACTACATTTTCACGA
>JANJGK010000050.1:5093566-5131754 GCA_039081455.1 Macrobrachium rosenbergii
CTTGTTAGATACTCTAAAAAGACTAATACTTGTTTATTCCCCCTAACAGTGGTAGGAAATGGACCTAAAAAGTCCATAGATACGACCTGAAATGGATTTAACTCCGATGGGTATTTTTCAAGTGGATCTTTTGGATTTACGTTACCTTTATTTCTATTACAAACTACACAATTTTGTACAAAGTTCTTGGCATCCTCACTGCAATGGGGCCAAAAATAGTTTCTGGTTAGTATTCTAGTTGTCTTTTTGATTTCAAGATGTCCTGCTAACTTGTATGAGTGTGTTAGTTCTAAAACTTCTCTGATTAGTGTTTTTGGGATGTATAGTCGAGAATAACCATTCTTCTCTGTTGGTCGTTTATACAATAATCCACTGATTAAAACAAAATCAGGTTTTAAAGATTCATCTGTCATTAGTTGTCCTATTATATGCCTGATTTCTGTATCCATTCCTTGTTGTATTTGTACTCTTTCTAAATCTAAATCTACCACTTGACAGCTAAAACAAAAAGTATTAGTGGTAATACATTTCTCTGTTTCTTCTTGGGCTCTGGATAATGCATCTGCTAGTGTATTAAATTTGACTGGGATATATCTGAATTCTGGTGCAAATTCTAGCACATTAATGAATCATCTATTGAACTTCATGTTATTTGTAAAAGTTCTCATCTTAAACAAATCACAAATTGGTTTGTGATCAGTAAGTACATTGACTATGTCCTAAAATTATGTGTCTAAATTTCCTTAGACCGCAGTATAATGCTAAACATTCTCTTTCTATTGTGCTATAATTTCTCTCTGCAGCATTCAAAACTCTACTGGCATAATATACTGCTCTCATTCTTGTTTTGTCCTTTTGTAATAATACAACCCCTAGCCAGGTACTTGAGGCATCACAGGCTAAGTAAAAGTCTTTGGAGAAATCTGGGTAGACTAGTACGGGATTTCTGGTCATTTTACTAATTAGTGTTTGGAAAGCTGTCTCTTGTTATTTATTCCATTCATATTTGACATCTTTCTTTGTTAATTCTGTTAATGGTTTGGCTATTGTAGCAAAGCCTTTAATGAAAGGTATATAGTAGCCTACCATTCCTAGAAATCGTCTCAATGCTTTCAAATTGGTAGGAGCTGGATATTCAACTATTGCTTTTATCTTGCCTGCTTGCATTCGCAGACCATCTTCACTAATTACATGTCCTAAATATTCCAAAGATTTCATTAAGAACTGACATTTCTTTAATTTGATTTTTAATCCTGCTCTTCTTAATCTTTCCAAGACTATTTCTAATGTTTTGAGGTGACTTTCTAAATCTTTGCTAAAAATGATAACATCATCTAAGTAAACTGCAACATTTTCTATATCCCCTAATATTTGAAGCATTAATCTTACAAACGTTAAAGGAGCCGAAGTGAGTCCAAATGGCATGACTTAAAATTTCAAGTGTTCCTTGTGTGTGCTGAAGGCTGTGAATGGTTTTGACTCTTTGTCTAATGGTACTTGCCAGTATCCACTAAGTAAATCTAAAGACGAAAATATCCTTGCACCTCCTAATTGAGCTAACATATCTTGAATCACTGGCACTGGCATTCTATCGGGGATGGTGTTGGAATTTAACTTTCTATAATCTACCACAAGTCTCCAATTTCCATCTTTCTTTGGGACAAGTAGTAATGGAGAATTATATGGAGATTTAGAAGGAATGACTACCCCATCTTTCTTCATTTCGTCTATCAAATTATCAACTATGGGTCTTTGGCTTATTGGTAATCTGTAATTATGAATAAAGAATGGTTTTATTCCATCATCTAATACAATTTTATGTCTTAGGACATTTGTTCTACCTAATTTATCTCCTTCTATTGTTATTACATCTCCGTATTTTTCTAATACTTGAAGTAATCTATCTTTGTTTTCTGGAAAATCTGTTTTATTCACTTCTTTGCTTAATTCTGATGTTTGACCAGTTACAGAGAAAAATGCTTCTTCTTCTAATGTTAGTAATGGATTGTTAATAGTTTCATGATGTTGCCTTGTAATACGTATATCCTCCTATAATTTTGACATATTTACTTTTTTCATGTGTTATGTTTAATGATAATGATTGTTGAAGTGTCATATTTAGTTTGGCATCAGATCTCAAAAGAACTTGATTAAGTAACTTGATAGTGTAATTTAGAATTGTTAATAGAATTTTAAAAGTAATGTAGTTTAGAATCTTTCTTGGTAAAAGAGTAGTATATTGAACACGTGTGTTTGTCCACCAGGACTTGTTTCATTTCAGCTGTCATCAGTTGAGATAAGAGAGAGCGCTTTGTTTTGGGTTAGTGATGACAGGTTTGGGATAACAAATGCCGATTCGTCCCGTACGGGCTCAAGACGAGTGATTTCATGTTGTTACATGCGTTGGTCAAGTCACATTCGCCACTCTGAGAGAAAGAATACGTGTCTTGATCAATTACGTCATGTTTTGTAAGATGCGTTCAAAACGTTTTGCTGGGATGACGTAACTTTCCTTCTAGAAGCTTCTCCATTGTATCTCGCACCCAAAACGCTTTAATGACGTCACCTCCCTGCTTCTAGAACTTTTGTATCTCGTACCCAAAATGCTTTAATGACATCATATAATTGTTTCGTGTTACTGGAATTCTAAAATTTGTTTCATTCTGATATCTGAGACCAGTTGAATTGGTACCCTCTCTCTCCCTCTCGTTCTTAGAAAGAGATTACTCTTAACGTAGTGTTTTGTGGTCACATTTTAACATTAACTTTTGAGATCTGAATTTAGTAAAGTTATTTAGTTCGTAACGACGCCTGGTAAAAAGTGTGTATTGTGGTAACGCAGCTGCAGCAAGTGATTTACAGGGGTTTTCACAATTTTGTGTAAGGTAACATGAATTTCACTTATTAATACCATGGTATGATAAGTTAGGAGATTTTGAACAAGTGAAATCATTATTGGTAAATCTTATGTGTATTTTGGTGTGTTTTTCTATTTACAATCTCTTTATATTTTCACATTTTTTATGTTTGTGATGTAACATTTATTTACATAGCATTTTAAATATTTCTTGGTAATTTAACACTGCATACGTAATTTAACATTGCATACTTTATTTCATTTAAGATTTTCTTTTTAAATCTTGAGTAATTCTTGATAGTTTAAATTTTGCTTGATTAATTTAAATTCCTGATGCAGTTTTTGTGAATTAGTTTTGTTTCATAATTTAATTCAAGAATTGATTGAGTGTTATGTTATTTTCGAGTAATAATAAATTTTTCAGATTGTAAATTCTAATTAATTGTGAATTCTAGTTATAAACTTTGAATTTAAAAATAAATTTTTGTATTTAACATTTTTAGAAAAACTGTTTCATTTATTGATCACCAGTGAATAGGATTGATTGTGTGTGCATAAGGCAAAGTGATAAACATGTTTTGTTCTTTAGTTTTGCTAAAGTGAATTAAGACCAGGGAAACAGTTAGAGTTTTTTGATGGAGTGATGCCCTTCTACTCTAGAATATTTCTAGTTTAATTTTTGATACCTCACACATATTCTGATAGACTTAGTTTGATTTTTCAAGTGATTGATAAATAAGTTTTTACTTAAGGGATCACTGTTACCTTTAGAGTACTCAGTCGTAATAATTAATGTTATGAGAGTTCAGGTATCTGGCTGAAGTGAGGTATATTTTTGAATCTTGAGATTAGTTGTGTAATAACCAGGTACTTGATACGCATCGTGACATTATATTGTTTGGTTCCCAGAGACCCGTGGAACAAAACAAAATATCACTCTTGTTTATGGTTTATGCTGGTGGTGTTAGGGATATATTTTGATAGGAGAGTGACCACATAGTTATTTTTTGCTTTGTATTATGAATTATTTAGTTGAGTAACTTAGAGAAAATGGCTCTGTTCAATGTTCAGAGGTTTTTAGCAACTCCTTCCATCCAAGAGTTATCAGAATCCAACCTGACTAAGGCACAGTGGATTGCTTTAGCAGTGGCATGTGGGGGTAATGTGTCGAGTGGTATGATTAAGGCACATATCAAATATATTGCAATCCAAGCATTGATGGACTCTGGTAAAGTAGATGAAGAGTTAGGAGAGGTGCAAGAATTGTTGAATGCAGCTGAGGCAGAATTTACAGATAAACATGAGCAAAAGAAAGACAAAAATGATGCAGAAGCAGAGCTTACACGTATAGAAGCAGAAGAAAATTTGATTAAGCTGAGGATACAGGCTGAAAGAGAGAAAATACAAGCAGAAAGAGAAAGAGAAGATGGAGAGAAAAGAGAAAGAAAGGAAAGAGAAGAAGAAAAAGCAGCAGAAGAAGAAAGAGAAAGAGCAAAAGAGGAGAGAGAAAGAGGAAAAGAGGAAAGAGAAAGAGCAAGACATGAAAGGGAGGTGGAGTTAATAAAAGCTCGATCCACATTACCTGTAACACCGTCTAACCCTACTCAAGGTAATTCAGACCCTGTATTTGATGTAGTAAGAGTGCAGAAGTTAATTCCGAAATTTACAGAAGAAGCTCCAGATGAGTTTTTTGATCACTTTGAAAAAGTGGCTTCAGGTATGGGATGGCCAGAGGATAAATGGTAGGTCTTGTTACAGAGTGTTCTCATTGGTAAAGGAAGAAGTGCCTATTTAGCCTTATCATCTGATCAGTGTAAAGAGTACAAGGTACTTAAACATAATGTGCTACAAGTTTACCTGATGACCCCTGAATATTATAATGAAAGATTCAGATCTTTGAGAAAGGATGACAAGATAACTTTCTTGGATTATGCCTACAAAGTAAGAAGATGTTTTAAACGATGGTTGGAGGCTGCTAAAGTTAAATCTATGGACGAACTTGAGGAGTTAGTAGTCCTTGAACAATATCTTAGAGGAATTCCTGAACACATATGAGCCTATTTAAGAGAGAGAGAGGTTAAAAAACTTGACAAAGCTGCTACATTGAGCGAAGATTTTAATATAATTTCTAGCAAAAGAAATTATAATGTCAAGTACTAGAACCAACAACGCACAGGTTTCAGGTCTCATCCAAATTTCAGGAACATTATAACTGGAAATCCTTCTAGTGGCTATGCCAATACAAAGCCAGGTAACACCCCTCAACAATTGAATGTTAAATCCTCAACATCCAGTCTGTTCTCAAGACAGATACAGAAGACTAATGTTGTCTGCTACAAGTGTGGAAGCGTAGGACACTACAGTCGAGATTGTTATCAGACACAACAGCAGACCAAACCAGTTGGTCAAGTGGTTAAAGGTAACCAGGTGAAGCAAACTACGAAGAGCAGTGTGGGAACGACTGAAACTAAACAAGAGGGGTGTTTAGCAACCAGTGGAAATGTAACTTCAAGCAGTGAGTGGCTGAGCAGCTTGGAGGCTTTTAAGCCATATATCTATGAAGGTACGCTGACAACTCAAGGAGGAGGTGTGCAGGTACCAGTCAAGGTATTACGTGATACGGGGAGTAACCGTAGTGTGGTAGTTCGTGGTGCTCACCCACAGTTGGAGAAGAATCTCACCGGAGATTCAGTTATTTTGAAGGGTATAGGAGGAGAAGAGGTAACTCCTATATGCCGCTTGCATTTGTCCTGTGAATTGGTGACAGGAAATGTTGATTTTGCTGTAAAGGACTCACTAGCTGTTGAAGGTGTGCATGTTTTACTGGGTAATGAAGTTGGTGGTGTACCATTTGTTCCTTGTCCTATAGTGACAGACAGACCATTAAGGGTTAGTCCTACTGTAGATTTAGAGAAGAAAAACCCCCACCTGTTTCCAAGTTGTGTAACTACCAGGAGTATGAAGAGAACTATGTCTGCAAGTGAAAATACTGAGGATTTACCTGCACCAGAAGAATCAAGTGAAGGATCTTTAAGCCTAGAAGAACTGTTCCAGGAAATTGAAGTTTCCCCTAGTGTTAGTAATGAAGAGATTTCCCAAGAAGAGGAAGATCCTGTTGTTACTGAAGAGACTCCAAGCAGTCAAAGTGTTCCTGAAGATAGTAATGAAACTACAGAGGCAGAGTTAGCAGATATGGAGAGTTCAGCCCTTGAAGTTGGTCAAGTGACAAGAGAGAAGCTAATGAAACTGCAGTAGAGGGATAAAACGTTGGCTGATCTGTTCTTTAGAGTTGTTGATCAAGAAGAGATGCAACAAACCTCTACCTGTTATTATCTAAAGGAAGGATGGCTAATGAGAAAGCATCGACCTGCAGATATACCAGGAAATGCTGAATGGGGTGAATATCATCAAATTTTGATTCCATATCCATTGAGGAAACAAGCTGTAGCAGTAGTGCATGAGTCTGGACATATGGGAATCAGGAAGACTGTTGAGAAGATTATGAAGTATTTATTCTGGCCTGGACTTCACAAGGATGTTAGCAGATTTTGCAGAGTGTGTCACACATGCCAGATAGCTGGAAAACCGAATGAAACCATTCAGAAAGCACCCCTACATCCCATAGAAGTTAGAGGAGAACCCTTTATCAAGGTAATTATAGATGTGGTTGGGCCACTTCCGAAAACAAAGAAAGGAAATGAATATCTATTAACATTAATGTGTCCAGTGACTAGGTATCCTGTGGCGATTCCTGTAAGAAGTATAAGTGCAAAGGTAATTGCTGAGAAGTTGTTGGAGTTTTTCTCCAAGTTTGGAATACCAGAAATTGTGCAAAGTGATAGAGGAACGAACTTTACTTCAAAATTATTCCAGGATGTGATGAACTTGTTAGGAGTAAAACAACAGTTATCAACTGCTTATCATCCAGAGACTCAAAGAGCCTTGGAAAGGTTCCACCAGACATTGAAAAGTATGTTAACTAAGTATTGTAATGAATCAGGAAGAGAATGGGATGCTGGTTTACCTTTGATGTTATTTGAAGTTAGGAATGCTTATGAAGAAAGTATGGGATGTTCACCAAATGAAATTATTTTTGGTCGAGACATTAGAGGTCCATTGAAGATTCTTGCAGAGAATTGGGAAGAAAATCAAGAGGAAATCCAAGGAGAATATGTAAAGAACTTGAGGAAAAGATTAAGAGAAATTAGAAAATTCTCTTTAGAAAATTTGAAAAAGTCAAGAGAAAATGAAAAGAAAATATGATGCTAAGACTAAGCTAAGAAATTTTAATATTGGACAGCAAGTTCTAGTGTTCTTACCAGTGAAAAGATTTCCCCCTACCAATAAGTTTCAAGGTCCTTATAAGATAATAGAGAAGTTAAGTGATCGAACTTATGTGATTGGAACACCAGGAAGAAGAAAACAACAGAGGAAGATACATGTGAATCTTTTGAAACCTTACTTCTCAGAGACTAAAACTGAAACAGTGTCAATAACACAGACAACTTCATCTACAGAGGATGATGATGGCTACGAATTGGGAGCTGAAAACAAGATGAACAATTCTTCAATATTAGAAAATTTGGAAGATAAACTAAAACATCTGAGTGTTGAGCAAAGTAGTGAATTAAGTGAAGTGATTCAAAGTTTCCCTGAAATTTTTGCAGATGTACCTAGGCGTACCAGTCTGACAAAGCATGAGATAAAGATCAGAGAAGATGGAAAACCTTTTAAAATGAGAGCTTATCGCTTATCACCTTTCCATCGAGATGTTGTGAAGAAAGAAGTTGAATATTTGTTGCAGCATGGATTAGCAGAACCCAGTTCAAGTCGTTATAGTTCTCCTTGTGTGTTAGTGAAGAAACCAGATGGCTCATTTAGGATGTGTACTGATTATAGGAAACTGAATTCCATCAGTGTGGCTGACAATTATCCTTTGCCTCTTATTGATCAATTACTTGATAATATTGGGCGAGCCAAATTTGTTTCCAAGATAGACTTGTTGAAAGGATATTATCAAATTTCCTTAGATGAGAATGCTAAGTTGCTGTCAGCTTTCATTACTCCTTTTGGACTGTATCAATACTCTGTTTTGCCGTTTGATCTCATGAATGCACCTGCAACATTCCAGCGAGTGACGGATCAACTACTAGGATCAATAGAAGGAGTGGGTGTATACCTTGATGACATTGTGATTTATTCTAATACATGGGAAGAACATCTGAAGATATTAAGGAAAGTGTTCAAGAAACTTCGGGAAGCAGGACTAACAATCAACTTACAAAAAACTGAGTTTGGAAAGGCAACTGTACAGTATCTAGGATTTGAAGTTCGAAAAGGCCTTCTCGCTCCTATTGATGCTAATGTAGAATGTATCCGTAAGGTTGTCCCTCCTGCTACAAGGAAACAGCTACAAAGATTTTTAGGCATGGCTGGATTTTATCGCCGATTCTGTCCAGATTTCTCAGCCGTAGTAGCTCCCTTAACTGGCTTAACCAGTCCTAAAAGAAAGTTTGTTTGGACTCCAGAATGTCAAGAATCATTTGAGAAGGTTAAAGCCATATTAACTTCAAGACCAGTGCTTCAAGCTCCAGACTTCAATAAAAAGTTCGTGATACAAGTTGATGCATCCGACTGTGGAATTGGAGCTGTTCTACTTCAAGAAGATGACAACAAAATCTTCCATCCAGTATGGTTCATGTCTTCAAAGTTGAAAAAGCACCAGAAAACTTACTCAACAATCGAAAAAGAAACATTAGCATTAATCACAGCATTGAAAAAGTTTGAAGTGTATGTGAACCGACCTAGGAATGAAGAAATTTTAGTGTTGTCGGATCACAACCCAATCTCATTCATCAATAAGATGAAAAATAATAATATGAGACTGACCAGGTGGTCTTTATGCCTGCAACCATATAATGTAAAAGTTAATCATATTTCAGGAAAAGATAATGTCATAGCAGATTATTTATCCCATTGTGAATCGTTGGATTCAAACCCGGGATAAGTAATCTGGGGGAAGGACTTTCATGATATTGCCTTGTAATATGTATATCCTCCTATAATTTTGACATATTTACTTTTTCATGTGTTATGTTTAATGATAATGATTGTTGAAGTGTCATATTTAGTTTGGCATCAGATCTCAAAAGAACTTGATTAAGTAACTTGATAGTGTAATTTAGAATTGTTAATACAATTTTAAAAGCAACGTAGTTTAGAATCTTTCTTGGTAAAAGCGTAGTATGTTGAACACGTGGGTGTGTCCACCAGGACTTGTTTCATTTCAGTTGTCATCAGTTGAGATAAGAGAGAGCGCTTTGTTTTGGGTTAGTGATGACAGGTTTGGGATAACAAATGCCGATTCGTCCCGTACGGGCTCAAGACAAGTGATTTCATGTTGTTATATGCATTGGTCAAGTCACGTTCGCCACTCTGACAGAAAGAATACGTGTCTTGATCAGTTACATCATGTTTTGTAAGATGCGTTCAAAACTTTTTGCTGGGATGGCGTAACTTTCCTTCTAGAAGCTTCTCCATTGTATCTCGCACCCAAAACGCTTTAATGACGTCACCTCCCTGCTTCTAGAACTTTTGTATCTCGTACCCAAAATGCTTTAATGACATCATGTAATTGTTTCGTGTTACTGGAATTCTAAAATTTGTTTCATTCTGATATCTGAGACCAGTTGAATTGGTACCCTCTCTCTCTCTCTCGTTCTTAGAAAGAGATTACTCTTAACGTAGTGTTTTGTGGTCACATTTTAACATTAACTTTTGAGATCTGAATTTAGTAAAGTTATTTAGTTCGTAACGGCACCTGGTAAAAAGTGTGTATTGTGGTAACGCAGCTGCAGCAAGTGATTTACAGAGGTTTTCACAATTTTGTGTAAGGTAACGTGAATTTTACTTATTAATACCATGGTATGATAAGTTAGGAAATTTTGAACAAGTGAAATCATTATTGGTAAATCTTATGTGTATTTTGGCGTGTTTTTCTATTTACAATCTCTTTATATTTTCACATTTTTTTATGTTTGTGATGTAACATTTATTTACATAGCATTTTAAATATTTCTTGGTAATTTAACACTGCATACGTAATTTAACATTGCATACTTTATTTCATTTAAGATTTTCTTTTTAAATCTTGAGTAATTCTTGATAGTTTAAATTTTGCTTGATTAATTTAAATTCCTGATGCAGTTTTTGTGAATTAGTTTTGTTTCATAATTTAATTCAAGAATTGATTGAGTGTTATGTTATTTTCGAGTAATAATAAATTTTTCAGATTGTGAATTCTAATTAATTGTGAATTCTAGTTATAAACTTTGGATTTAAAAATAAATTTTTTTATTTAACATTTTTAGAAAAAGTGTTTCATTTATTGATCACCATTGAATAGGATTGATTGTGTGTGCATAAGGCAAAGTGATAAACATGTTTTGTTCTTTAGTTTTGCTAAAGTGAATTAAGACCAGGGAAACAGTTAGAGTTTTTTGATGGAGTGATGCCCTTCTACTCAAGAATATTTCTAGTTTAATTTTTGATACCTCACACATATTCTGATAGACTTAGTTTGATTTTTCAAGTGATTGATAAATAAGTTTTTACTTAAGGGATCACTGTTACCTTTAGAGTACTCAGTCGTAATAATTAATGTTATGAGAGTTCAGGTATCTGGCTGAAGTGAGGTATATTTTTGAATCTTGAGATTAGTTGTGTAATAACCAGGTACTTGATACACATCGTGACATTATGTATTCCTTTACAAAAGACAATGCCTGCATATAGTGTTAGTTTGTTATCCGAGTAGTACTGGACATGAACTTCACAAGTATCACCCGTCATGTGGACTAAAGAATTATCCATTCTGACAAATTCTGGTAACTCTTCATTTAGTAAAAGAACATCTTAACTCCTATCTCTTCTTTTCCCCTTAGATGTATTTTTGTTAAAAACTTTGGATGCAAAATTACCTGTCTGTTTAGTATAAATTGTACTTTATTATCATCAGCAGTGCTTACACAACATACTTCCTCATCTTTTGTTTCTGCAAAGTAACAATGTTCTGTATCTATACTAGTGTCTTCAGTTACTGTTATTATATCATTTATATCTACTTTATTTATTTTGTTTAACAACAGTACCTCATTTACTAATTTCCCTTCATTATCACAACTGATTACTATATTGCTATAATGTTCTGTATTTATCTCTGCATAATTATCATCATAAATGTCTTGTTCCAGGTCATATTCAGAACACTGGGGATCACCTTTATTTATTTCTGGGTCACTTCTTTTGTTGGAAAGTATTAATTCTGGATGTGCACATCTTAAATTTCTAGTCTGAAATTGTGGAAATTCCTCCTTTCCATTACCATTCACTTTAATTTGATTGTTCTCTTGATGATAAGTTATTTTCTGTATGTCTTTCTCGCTTGTTGAAGTCGTCTCAGACAAATTGATTAGATTTGGGTGAAACTTTTCTTCTTCATGCGTAAAGCATACGCTCTTTTTGTTATCTTGTGTAAGGTTAATTCTTCCTTCTCGGCAATTCAGTATAATTCCACATTTCTTCATTAATTTATATGAGAACAACACCTGTGCGGGAAAGAATCTGTCTTCTAGAACTATAAAACTTTCAACAGTTTTTTGTGACGAAAGGTCTATTTCTAAGTTCACATTTCCTAAACTTTTAATCTGTTTACCCACTACTCCTTTTATTATTTTGCTTTGACTCTTGTTAGGAACAATCGTTGGTCGATTGTTCCCTTAGTGGATCGTTGCCTCCTTTGTTTTTGTT
This sequence comes from Macrobrachium rosenbergii, assembly GCA_039081455.1. Taxonomy (NCBI): domain Eukaryota; kingdom Metazoa; phylum Arthropoda; class Malacostraca; order Decapoda; family Palaemonidae; genus Macrobrachium; species Macrobrachium rosenbergii. The sequence continues at coordinate 5,105,232 of JANJGK010000050.1, forward strand.
TGTTTTTAATTACTGGCGAGTTGACGTCTGATGGATGGCGTCAGACTTCGTCAGTCAGGTTCCTAGTAGCAACAAGTCAGGTTCGTAGCAGCAACGAGTCGGGTCCAGGGTAGCAGCAAGCCAGTTGGAGTAGCAGCTGCAGGTATCCGTACCTGCGAGTCAGGTCCTGGCAGCAGAGCAGAGCAGCAGAGAGTTTCTTGAGGACGAGATGGTTGCCGTGTCGGCTCTGTCTTGGTCGTAGATGGAGGAGGACGTCAGTACGTTTATTGGAGGACGAGATGGTTGCCGTGTCGGTTCTGTCTTGGTCGTAGATGGAGGAGGACGTCAGTACGTTTATTGGAGGACGAGATGGTTGCCATGTCGGCTCTGTCGCGGTCGTCGGTACTGGAGGAGGACGTCAGCACTGTGCTTGAGGACGAGATGGTTGTCGTGTCGGCTCTGTCGGAGTTGTCCTGCAGTGTTCCTGTTAAGCAGCTTGGGGCTGTTTCGACGACTGTCTTGAGTTTGGTTATGCTACCCAGAGTTATACAGTTTTGGCATTATGTTTTGTGCTGCTTGTTTTTTTTTTTTTATGGGTGAAGCCTGTTTATTAATTTATTTAATTTTGCTGCTAAATTGTTATAAATAACTTGATTTTTTTGAAACTCATTTTTTTTTACTAAGTATGATGATTCATTTTATTTTATAAGTGTTGTTTTGCTGCAGTCTTTTATTTCGCATGTAACTATTCAATTTTGATCCTGATGTATTTTGGATAATGTTAAATTTTCCTATAGAAAAATTTTTGGTAATGTATTTTTTGGGGTAATTGACTTTTTGGTATGAGCTAATTTGAACCTGACTCGACTGTAAATATGTATATAACTAAATTGTAAATAGATTAATTTTAAGGTAACTTTTTTATTTTGTTCTGCTCCTCCCTCCTTTGTTTGTCACCTCTCGTCAGTCATTACAGCCCAATTGCTTGTTTATTTTAAAGAACCTATTGATCTCGAAAAGCGAGATCGTAATATTGGCGATCTTAGGCCAGGGTTGGTTCTGTTTTGGCTGGCGAGGGTGTGGCAGCATTGGGGGAGAGTATTTTGTCTGTAAAAAAAAAAAAATTTATTGAAAATCTTTTTTTTTTCTGTTAGGTGGGGAGGTGTTAGGAACAATCGTTTGTCGATTGTTCCCTTAGTGGATTGTTGCCTCCTTTGTTTTTGTTTGTTTTTAATTACTGGCGAGTTGACGTCTGATGAATGGCGTCAGACTTCGTCAGTCAGGTTCCTAGCAGCAACAAGTCAGGTTCGTAGCAGCAACGAGTCGGGTTCAGGGTAGCAGCAAGCCAGTTGGAGTAGCATCTGCAGGTATCCGTACCTGCGAGTCAGGTCCTGGCAGCAGAGCAGAGCAGCAGAGAGTTTCTTGAGGACGAGATGGTTGCCGTGTCGGCTCTGTCTTGGTCGTAGATGGAGGAGGACGTCAGTACGTTTATTGGAGGACGAGATGGTTGCCATGTCGGCTCTGTCGCGGTCGTCGGTACTGGAGGAGGACGTCAGCACTGTGCTTGAGGACGAGATGGTTGTCGTGTCGGCTCTGTCGGAGTTGTCCTGCAGTGTTCCTGTTAAGCAGCTTGGGGCTGTTTCGACGACTGTCTTGAGTTTGTCTGGTTATGCTACCCAGAGTTATACAGTTTTGGCATTATGTTTTGTGCTGCTTGTTTTTTTTTTATGGGTGAAGCCTGTTTATTAATTTATTTAATTTTGCTGCTAAATTGTTATAAATAACTGGATTTTTTGGAAACTCATTTTTTTTTACTAAGTATGATGATTCATTTTATTTTATAAGTGTTGTTTTGCTGCGGTCTTTTATTTCGCATGTAACTATTCAATTTTGATCCTGATGTATTTTGGATAATGTTAAATTTTCCTATAGAACAGTTTTTGGTAATGTATTTTTTTGGGTAATTGACTTTTTGGTATATGAGCTAATTTGAACCTGACTCGACTGTAAATATGTATATAACTAAATTGTAAATAGATTAATTTTAAGGTAAATTTTTTATTTTGTTCTGCTCCTCCCTCCTTTGTTTGTCACCTCTCGTCAGTCATTACAGCCCAATTGCTTGTTTATTTTAAAGAACCTGTTGATATCGAAAAGCGAGATCGTAATATTGGCGACCTTAGGCCAGGGTTGGTTCTGTTTTGGCTGGCGAGGGTGTGGCAGCATTGGGGGAGAGTATTTTGTCTGTAAAAAAAAAAAAAAAAAAAATTATTGAAAATCTTTTTTTTTTTTTTGTTAGGTGGGGAGGTGTTAGGAACAATCGTTTGTCGATTGTTCCCTTAGTGGATTGTTGCCTCCTTTGTTTTTGTTTGTTTTTAATTACTGGCGAGTTGACATCTGATGGATGGAGTCAGACTTCGTCAGTCAGGTTCCTAGCAGCAACAAGTCAGGTTCATAGCAGCAACGAGTCGGGTCCAGGGTAGCAGCAAGCCAGTTGGAGTAGCAGCTGCAGGTATCCGTACCTGCGAGTCAGGTCCTGGCAGCAGAGCAGAGCAGAGCAGCAGAGAGTTTCTTGAGGACGAGATGGTTGCCGTGTCGGCTCTGTCTTGGTCGTAGATGGAGGAGGACGTCAGTACGTTTATTGGAGGACGAGATGGTTGCCGTGTCGGCTCTGTCTTGGTCGTAGATGGAGGAGGACGTCAGTACGTTTATTGGAGGACGAGGTGGTTGCCGTGTCGGCTCTGTCTTGGTCGTAGATGGAGGAGGACGTCAGTACGTTTATTGGAGGACGAGATGGTTGCCATGTCGGCTCTGTCGCGGTCGTCGGTACTGGAGGAGGCGTCAGCACTGTGCTTGAGGACGAGATGGTTGTCGTGTCGGCTCTGTCGGAGTTGTCCTGCAGTGTTCCTGTTAAGCAGCTTGGGGCTGTTTCGACGACTGTCTTGAGTTTGTCTGGTTATGCTACCCAGAGTTATACAGTTTTGGCATTATGTTTTGTGCTGCTTGTTTTTTTTTATGGGTGAAGCCTGTTTATTAATTTATTTATTTTTGTTGCTAAATTGTTATAAATAACTGGATTTTTTGAAAGTCATTTTTTTTTACAAAGTATGATGATTCATTTTATTTAATAAGTGTTGTTTTGCTGCGGTCCTTTATTTCGCATGTAACTACTCAATTTTGATCCTGATGTATTTTGGATAATGTTAAATTTTCCTAAAGAACAATTTTTGGTAATGTATTTTTTGGGGTAATTGACTATTTGGTATATGAGCTAATTTGAACCTGACTCGACTGTAAATATGTATATAACTAAATTGTAAATCAATTAATTTTAAGGTAACTTTTTTATTTTGTTCTGTTCCTCCCTCCTTTGTTTGTCACCTCTCGTCAGTCATTACAGCCCAATTGCTTGTTTATTTTAAAGAACCTGTTGATCTCGAAAAGCGAGATCGTAATAACCCTGAATTAGCGTTTCTTTAATGCCTAAGTAATTTGTTTATCAATTATGCTTACAGTACTACCTGAATCCATAAGGACAGTACATAATTTATTCTGTATTAGAATTTTAATGATAGGTAAATCCTTTCTGATTATTTCTTCTTCATCCATGGAAAATACAACTTCTTTACTCTGCAATATGGATAGTGTGGATGAACCTTCACTTCTCCTTTTTGCTAATTCTTCTACTCTTAATTTGTCTTTTTGAAGGGACTTTCTTGTAGTATTCTGTGTAGGGATAAATTGTCATTGATTTGAAGACTTATTTGATGTTGAGCGGTTACTACTTAATTCAACTATTTCTTTATTGCCTTCTTGTGTTTTAAACCAGCAATTCTTTGTTGAATGTCCTACTTTCTTACAAACCGTGCAGATTCTAGGTTTTCTACACTCATTTGTAAAATGATTTGTATACCTGCAGTTTTTACAGGCTGTCTTTGGTCTCACCCCTTGAGCAGAATAGTTCACTTGGGTTGAAGTGTTTGTGTTTGAGTTTTGACCATATCTATATGGTTTGTGTGGTCCACTCTTTGTTAGATTGTTTCTTCCCCTTTGATCTGGATTCCATTTTCTTTTAATATTTTGGGAATATTTACCTTGGAAGGTATTTGGTTTATTTCCTACTTGTCTGGAATTATCATAGAATTTATTATTCATTTTAAACTTAGGATTATTATTTCTGACTTTCCTTTCATTTTGTGCTTCTGCTGTTCCCACAAATTCCTTGGATAGATTTATCTCTTTCCTTTGGATTTCTTCTCTCATTGTCTTCAATGTTTGAAGGCTTGTTTTCTTGGGATCAAGTTTTATTTTTCTGAAAGCTTTCTTTTCCTCTTCTCCAAGAATATTATATATGGTTCCAAATGACACGTAATTTAATACATGTCATAGCTCAACTAAGTTATGGGCACAAGCCCCAAACCGATCCTTGTCTCCTATAGTAATACCTGTCTTCATTAAATCTTTGCTTATTTTCTCTATTGCATTCTCCACACTTGCGTACAAATTAGCAATTGTTTTATATTGCGGGTTAAGAAATCTAGTTAGGTTATATAAACCGTCAGTCTGATTTACTGGTTCCCAGAGTGATAAACAAATTTCTTTAAATTCTACATAGTTTGCTAAAATTTGTGGAATTCAAAGTTTTATGTGCGTCTCCATGTTCTGAGCTGACGAGCAACAAGGCTTCATTTATTTTAGCTCTTTCATCTGTTATTCCCCCTGAAATTATACGACTATCTGCATCTGCTAGCCAATGATTTACAGTATAGGATTCGAGTCTGCTTTTGTCAGGATTGGAATCATCCACCTGTCCACAGAAGCATGTGGCGGTTCTTATGACGGCCGCTTGGTTCATGTTATAAATTTGTAAGGTGCGACTATTATTAGTATTATTAGTATTGTTACTATTATTATTATTGTTAGTAGTATTAGAATGATTAAAACTAATTTGGTTCTGGTTATTTGTGTTATTATTGTTAGTATTTCCTTGTACTACAGTGGAGTGGGAATTTAGTCTTGAAATTCGACTTCGTCTAATTGTCGACGGTCTTAAATCGTAATGTGAATGTCTAACAGTGTTCAGTAATTCTTCAAGCACTCGTTGCATGTCCACACACAAAAAAATTATTCAATCAGAGTACATCAATCACAAAATTTTTTTATTATATTGTACCAAAATTAAAAACAATTTGTCAAATTGTCACACAAAAAAAAATTAAATTCTCTATTGAGTTCAAGTGCACAATTAAAACCTTTTTCAGTACACAAAATAAATTCTTATATGAAATTGGGCATTATGTCATCAAAATTCATCATAATAAGTACACAAAATTATATATATAACTTCTCAAATAATCATCACCAACCGAGTGAAAAAAAATAACTAATTCCCTATCTAAATTATTTACTAAATAATTAATTATCATAGAGAGAGTAATGCTGGTATTTATGCAAAGGGAATTTTATTCACTAGAGAGAGTTTTCTTAATTTTCAATCTTATAGCAAGATGCAAAAAAAAATATATCTTCCTTATTTGCCTATTAATAGAGAGAGCAAGCAATATTTTCATTTATTGCCAACTTACTGGGTTGTTTTGCTGATATCGTGATATCGCTAAATGTTGTGCCTTCCACGGTGAATGTTTCGCCGTCGGATCCACGTAAAAAAATCTCACTATGTCTGCGTTGTTTTTCCACTGTGGTTTTCTGCCTTTGGAATCTTGTTGAAAGTCTGTGCGCTGTTTTTCTTCAATCACTCGATGCAAGGTCGCAAACACTGGGCTTATTATCGCTGTCGGCGTCTTGCTCAATTTTTTTACGGTAACAGTTCAAAATGTTTTTGCTTCGGGATGCACTAAAACAATTTTTATTCACACTCGTTGTTCTCTAATAGCTGCTATTCCTGCACATACGTTTTTGTTCACACTCGTTGTTCTCTTGTAGCTGCTATTCCTGCATATAAATTTTTGTTCGCTGGAGTATTTTTATTTTTTCTGATATATTTTGTTCGTCGTCGTAAAAAATCTAAGTTTGTTTTGTAGAATTTCGTTTCACTGTAACTTCAATAATTGTACTGATAATTTCGTTAATGTTCATTTGTTTCGTCTCGCCTTCTGGATCCACTTTAGCTGCCACCATTTGTTGAGGATTCCTCTCCTTTTTTTATGTTCTTTGTTGTATGTTTGTATGGATTTTAAGTCTTTCTCTTCTTACCTTGGTTTCTTTTGAGGTGTCCTTCAGATCGCTTCGCGGATGATGTGCTATCTTTGTATATTTATTATTTTTAAGTATTGATATCTCTCAGAAAGGCGTATAGAGACGAGATCGGTAATTTCTTCTCTTTAATTAGTACTTAGTATTATAAAGATCTGTACAAAACTAACAAGTTACAATGATAGAAAACGAATCATTCTTGACTCAGTCTATATGGGGAACACGGAAGCAAGGGGAGATGTACTCTCCCTTGAAGGACACAGTTCTGAACTCTCCTCTCCTCGTCAGTCTCTAACTTGTTGAACCCAAAGAAAAAATTGGTATCTGCAATCTCCACCTCCTTCTAGCCTTATTGGAAGGATTAATCAGCAAGGCCTCCCCTTCAAGTAGCTGATTGGAAGGACTGTAGTGGGTGTGATACAAATCTCTCCTTAGAGGACTTGATTGGAGGTGATCTTAGGAGGGTGTGTGAAAGACCCCTCCCAAACATAATTGATTGGAGGTTGAAGAAGTACATCACTTGGGCCAACCCCGAAATTCCTGGAACTTCCACGAAAACGCCTCCCTGAGAAGGCGGGGCTATAGAACCAGCTGCTGTAAGCATTTAGGCTATGCTGACTCATGTTTTGGTTAGCTTCAATCGCGAGGCCATTATTTCTCACTTTTACGACTGTTTTTATGGCTTCAACACGATATACTGCAATGGTTCATGTAAACATCCCACGTATTGATAACACAATACAACAACAGCATTTGGGCATTATCACTGAGTTCTTTGCCTCTCTCTTTATTCTTATTTCTCTCTCCTTCTCTCTCCTAACTTTTTCTCTTTCTATCTCTCTCTCTCTCTTTTCTATCTAATTTTCCTATCTATTCTACACCACAACATATATATATATATATATATATATATATATATATATATATATATATATATATATATATATATATATATATATATATATATATATATATATATGTATATATATATGCCCACTGGAGTCGCTGAATAGGTTTTCGTGTCACGGGTTCGTGTCCCAACGATTCCAATTCATTTATCACTTATATAAATTCCCCTTTGGCGACAATTCTCCAACGAAGATATCCTGAGGTAGCGTGCATTCGATATTAAGCGGCATTTGTAGCTTCATGATTATATATATATATATATATATATATATATATATATATATATATATATATATATATATATATATATATATATATATATATATATATATATATATATATATATATATATATATGTATGTATATGTATATATTACTTCCCTGAGGAATAAAAACAGAAATAATTAATATTTACAACATTTCTGTAAGAACAGGAAAATAAACAGTCAGGTATTCCTTCTCTGGACCTAAATATACAAAGTGGTGAAAACCTAGTTATGAAACTTTGGACACACTGATGAAAATTAGGAAGACTCATGTAAGGAGGTCAAGTTGCCAACATAACCCACTTTGAAGAAATTTCATGCAAAGAAGTAGCAAGAGTTTCATAAGCATAGTTTATTTTGCCGGGATTCTAAGGAAAATTGAGATTTCCTTAACTTTTTTTCGAGTAAGTTCATTTAACTTGATTTCTGGAAGCACTAAAAGACTTTTTTTTTTTTACCAATGAAGTAACGTTTAAGGTAGTGTTTTCTTCTTATATAATTAGGAAAAATTTGTATAGTCATACAATGATTACCAGTGCACATAACACTTATGTAACATCCAAATAGATTTTTTTGCAAAGAGGTCTAGGATACACGCACTTATATATATATATATATATATATATATATATATATATATATATATATATATATATATATATATATATATATATATATATATATATATATATATATATATATATATATTGTATTTCCCTGGATTTCTAGATTCATTAGATGCTTTACAAGCCGGCAACGGACCATTCTTTAATTTGGCCTTGGGTATCTGACTTTACGTTGAGAGAAATCATAAAAAGAAAAAGAAGAATGGGGGTGTTTCAATAAGCTTGGGGCTCTACTTCATGAGGGAATGTTACGTAAACACTTTGGTTAAATTAAGTAATTACATTTACAGAAAAGAATCAAAAGGAAAATGGTTAGATGAATTATTATGAGGCTTGCATTGCCTGAAGATCTTCCTACTGGAGTCTTGAATGATGGTAAGGGACAGACCAAAATGAGTCCACAGCAAAGTCCCTCCGCAATAGAGAGTTAAACATTACACGCCAGTAAAGGAAAATATAACACATACAATGACTTGAGGCTGCACTGATGGTGCCAAGGACTCGAGGAATGAATGGACACTTTACACTGGAACACAAAACATTGGGAATGGCACTGGACAAAAATGACACAAGGACAAAGCAGAATACTGGCACTCAATAGACACTTCTAATGGCAAACTGTTGTGACTGAAAGGCCTTCACTCATACTTTACCTTAGGGGAAGCAGGTCTAAGACGAATACTGACGTGGGACAATCACACGAATGGCACGGCACACTAATCACTTGGACAGCCCGTTCCGGGATGACTGTATAATCAGAGTCGAGTCCGGAGTGTGGACAGGGGGTTAGGGGGACGAAGGGGACCTCTCAGCACTTCTCATGCACGTACAATTGCTCTGGCTAACTGCTAACTGCTAACTCCCATTACTGACTGCTGACTGCCAAGATCTCCCTGTCCTGGCTCCTTTTAAGCCATCTGCCAAGGGTAGGGGCCCAGCGTCGGGCTCATGTGGTGACCAGGCTGAAGATGTGTCGTTTTCCAGGTGTTCCGACCATCTGCTTGTATCTCCCCAGGTATCCTGTGGAAAGACAATTCAGTCAGCTCAATCTGCCTTTAGAATGGTTGTTTTAAGCAGCTTAGTTGAGCTAAGCTGCTTAAGGGAGTGGCACTCATCCTCTTATCCTTGCCTTTTTTGACAGTGCTATCAAACATCTGTCCCAGGTAAGGGGAAGGGACAGATCAAAATACTGGTAAGATTTATGAGTTGGTATCTGGGTCAACTGGGATTGGCTATGCAGTGACAATTCTACTTTCGATAAACTAAGGGCAAACTAAGGGTCGGCTGTGCAGTGACTTCTTGTAACGTATTGTATATATATATATATATATATATATATATATATATATATATATATATATATATATATATATATATATATATTCAGTAAGCTACAAACGTCCTTTAATATCCAATTCACTCTACCTCGGAAATAATATATTTTCATATATGTTACCGAAGGGGAATTTTTTAGTTGATAATAAGTTCGTCATCCCGTGGGCTCGAACCAACAAAGGACAAGAACTCAGGACTACAGTGGACGCTTTAATCCACACAGCCAGCAAGTGGATATCGGCTCTCATCTACAAATCTCCGTCGAACTCAGGTGTTTGTATTTAGAGACAATATCCACCCACCTCTGCCATGTTGGCTGTGTAGCGCGTTTGTCGCATGCAGCCATATTATGACTTTTCATCACATCACCGTGATTCATATACAATCAGTAAGCTACAAACGTCCTTTAATATCCAATTCGCTCTACCTCGGAAATAATATATTTTCATATATGTTACCGGAGGGGAATTATATATGAAAATATATTATTTCCGAGGTAGAGCGAATTGGATATTAAAGGACGTTTGTAGCTTACTGATTGTATATGAATCACGGTGATGTGATAAAAAGTCACACACATATATATATATATATATATATATATATATATATATATATATATATATATATATATATATATATATATATATATATGAATGTCTTTTACTGTAATACCACAGTGCAGTATGAATATAGGAAGGCCCATAAAACACTATTTGAACGTTGAAACCATATATTTCGAGCACTTCCTTCTGTGCCCCTGTTCACTGGTAAAATATGAAATGTTACAGGAGTATATATACAAAGCATATGTAGGTGTGGCATTAAGTCTCCGATGGTATGAAGGTGACAGTTCCCAAGAAGGAGGGAAAATAAACAGTTCCCTGGTGGTTTTTGGCCTCATTAACTCCTGTTTTGTGATTTGTCTGGTGGTCGTGTTTCCTGGGGCACCTGTTTGAGAAGAGGTTTAAGGATTAACCTGTCGATTTCATCCGCTTTCCAATGTCCGCCTGACAAGTTCATATTGTTGGTTTGATTGATGATAGTCGATTCCAGCATCTTTCTTTTGTACGGACAGCTACTTTTGAAAACCAGCTCCGCCCCGCTCACAAAATCTGACAAAGACGGGAAAATAGTTCTCTTAGACAAGGAGACATACATCAATAAAGTTCAAGAACTTCTAAACGATGCGGAGACCTATGAGAAATTAACGAAAGATCCCACAACAAATATTGCTTCCCAATTTAACAAATCAGTCTGAACCATAGGGGGCAATAAGGATATAGAACTACTAGAGGCATTCAAGGTAATCAACCCCTCTCTCCCCTATTTTTACGGCCTCCCGAAAACACATAAAGATGGGATTCCTTTATGCCCCATAATATCTAGCAGGGGCTCTTTCATGTGTAAATTATCAAAATGGCTAACAGACCTGTTATCACCCTTTCTATGAACCTTCTCATCCTCCCACGTCAAACATGCAGAGGATTTTATACAAAAATTTAATAGTTTAAACACCCCCCCCCCCAAAAAAAAATAACATCAAATTGCTCAGCCTAGACGTCGAGTCATTATTTACTAAAGTCCCGATCGCCGACGTGTTGTCTTTTTTAGAGAGGAAATTACAACCATATGAAGACCATTTTCCTCTTGGCATAGATAAAACTTTAAAACTTATCAACCACTGTGTAACTAACAGCGTGTTTTCTTTCAATGGTAATTTTTACAAACAAAAATTTGGCTGTAGCATGGGAAGTCCCCTATCACCCCTTCTAGCAAACTTGTACATGGAATATTTTGAAACAGAAATTTTGTTGTCTATCAAACCCCACAATATGATCTGGCTTAGATATGTAGATGATATTTTTACTTTCTGGGACAATAGCTGGGGAGACTTTAATGAATTTTTTAATAGACTAAATTTGCTAGTTCCGACCATAAAATTCAAAACAGAATGGGAAAAGGGAGGAAAATTGCTGTTCCTAGATGTACTGATCATAAGAGAACAGAAGAGATATGCCTTCACAGTATATGGAAAGCCCACTTTCGCTGTTTCCTATATTCATTTCTTAAGCTACCACGATGTCTCCGTAAAGACATTGGTGGGGTACAACTTATTCCTCAGGGGGCTAAGAATATGTTCAAATGAGTAACTAGATAAAGAATTCAACACGATCCGCCAACACCAAATGCAACTGCTCTACCTACCCAACATTATCAAGATGGCTATTAACAAGGCGAATAAAATATACTGCAAAGGTCCCACTCACAACAGACGAATAGATTTTAACAACAAAATAAAGCTACCGTACAACGAAAACATCCAAAAAGCCACAGAACAACTCAGGTCTAACAATCCTTTTATCTTCCATTATCCCAAATCCATCGGAGTTCGCTCGTTAACGTATACTTAAGTAAAAAAGGGGAAGAAGCCGGAGTTTACAAGATTCCGTGCAGCAATTGTAATGAGATTTACGTGGGAGAGACGGGCAGGTCCCTCTCGCAAAGATTAACAGAGCACAAAAGGTCGGTACAGTATGCTTTGGAGAGTTCAGGGATTTTTCTACATATCAGGGATAGAGGTCATTCCATAAATTGGAGCCGGGCGGAGCTTGTTTTCAAAAGTAGCTGTCCGTACAAATGAAAGATGCTGGAATCTGCTATCATCAATCAAACCAACAATATGAACTTGTCAGGAGGACATTGGAAAGCAGATGAAATCGACGGGTTAATCCTTAAACCTCTTCTCAAACAGGTGCCCCAGGAAACACGACCACCAGACAAATCACAAAACAGGAGTTAATGAGGCCAAAAACCACCAGGGAATTGTTTATTTTCCCTCCTTCTTGGGAACTGTCACCTGCATACCATCGGAGACTTAATGCCACACCTACATATGCTTTGTATATATACTCCTGTAACATTTCATCTATCGATATTTCACTGGTGAACAGGGGCACAGAAGGAGGTGCTCGAAATATATGGTTGCAACATTCAAATAGTGTTCTATGGGCCTTCTTATATTCATATATATTATACACACACACACACACACACACACACACACACACACACACATATATATATATATATATATATATATATATATATATATATATATATATATATATATATATATATATATATATATATATATATATATATAAAACAAAAGGATTATTAGACCTGGGATGTTCTGTAGTTTTTTGGATATTTTCGTCGTACGGAAGCTTTATTTGCCGTTAAAATCTATTTGCTTGTTGTGACTTGGACCTCTGTAGTAAGTTTTATTCGCTTTGTTAATAATCTTCTCGATAATGTGTGGTGAATAGGGCAGTTGCATTAGGTGTTTGCGGATCGTGTTGAATTCTTTATTAGGTATCCATTTGAACGTATTCTAATTCCCGTGAGGAATAGGTTGCACCCTACCATCATCTTGACGGAGACATCGTGGTAGCTAAGGAAATGGATGCAAGAAACAGCGAAAGTGGGCTTCCTATACACTGTGAAAGGATATATGTTCTGTTCTCTTATGATTGGTGCATCTAGGAACGGCAATTTTCCGTCCTTTTCCCACTGAATTTTATGGTCGGAACTAGCGACTTCAGTCTATTAAGAAATTCATTGAAGTCTTCCCAGCTATTGTCCCAGAAAGTTAAAATATCATCTACGTATCTAAGTCAGATCATATTGCAGGGTTTGATAGGCGACAAAATTTCTGTTTCGAAATATTCCATGTACAGGTTTGCTTGGAATGGGGATAGGGGACTGCCCATGCTACAGCCAAATTCTTGTTTGTAAAAATTACCATTGAAAGAAAACACGTTGTTAGGTACACGGAGATTTATTAGTTTTAGAGTTTTATCTATGCCAAGAGGAAAATGGTCTTCATATGACTGTAACTTCCTCTAGAAAAGACAACACGTCGGCGATCGGGACTTTAGTAAATAATGACTCGACGTCTAGGCTGAACAATTTGATGTTATTAGATGGGATATTTAAATTGTTGGATTTTTGTGTAAAATCCTCTGAATGTTTGACGTGGGAGGATGAGAAAGTTCCGAGAAAAGGTGATAATAGTTGTGCAAGCCATTTTGACAATTTACACATGAAAGAGCCCCTGCTAGATATTATAGGGCGTAACGGAATCCCATCTTTATGCGTTTTTGGGAGGCCATAAAAATAGGGGAGAGAGGGGTTGATTATCTTGAATGCCTCTAGTAATTCTATGTTCTTGTTATTACCCACGATGGTTCTGACTGATTTGTTAAATTGGGAAGCAATATTTGTTGTTGGATCTTTTGTTAATTTATTATAGGTCTCCGCGTCGTTAAAAAGTTCTTGAAATTTATTGTTGTTATTTTGCGCCAAGACATTTGGCAAAATACCTTTGGGACATCCAGCCTTTTTTATCATAATTGTTTTTTTGCAAAATGTTTATCAAATGCAACTAAGAAATTAAGATTACTCTCAGGACCTGGTTTTAGTACGAATGAAACACCAAGATTTAAGACTGTCTGTTCTTCTGCGGTAAGGCGATGTTTAGAGAGGTTCAGCACATTATTGGGTAAGCCAAGATTATTCCATACACTGTTCCTATTAGTCTTTTTAATTTGTTGCGCAAATTTCTGGAGTGAGTCTCACTCTTTTCAACAGCACCTGATAGCACGAAATAGGAAAGGTATCTGTACACACCATCATTCCTGCGCAGCATGCGAAGCGATGTGGCTACCTCACTTATTTTTCTTCTCACCACATAGATATCTTGGTGTGTGGCGTGTATTCTGTCTTGGAGGATTTGCGGATGGAGTCCGGAAATGGGTCTGAAGTCAATGTCCATCGCGTGAAGCTGTACATTTTAGGAGAAAGATTTGCGAATGGAGTCTGGAAATGAGTCTGAAGTCGATGTCCATCGCGTGAGGATGTACATTTTAGGAAAAAGATTTGCGGATGGAGTCTGGAAATGGGCCTGAAGTCGATGTCCATCGCGTGAAGATGTACATTTTAGGAGAAAGATTTGCGGATGGAGTCTGGAAATGGGTCTGAAGTCGATGTCCATCGCGTGAAACTGTACATTTTAGGAGAAAGATTTGCGGATGGAGTCTGGAAATGGGTCTGAAGTCGATGTCCATCGCGTGAAGCTGTACATTTTAGGAGAAAGATTTGCGGATGGAGTCTGGAAATGGGTCTGAAGTCGATGTCCATCGCGGTAAGCTGTACATTTTAGGAGAAAGATTTGCGAATGGAGTCTGGAAATGGGTCTGAAGTCGATGTCCATCACGTGAAGCTGTACATTTTAGGAGAAAGATTTACGGATGGAGTCTGGAAATAGGTCTGAAGTCGATGTCCATCGCGTGAAGCTGTACATTTTAGGAGAAAGATTTGCGGATGGAGTCTGGAAATGGGTCTGAAGTCGATGTCCATCACGTGAAGCTGTACATTTTAGGAGAAAGATTTGCGGATGGAGTCTGGAAATGGGTCTGAAGTCGATGTCCATCGCGTGAAGCTGTACATTTTAGGAGAAATTTTTACGGATGGAGTCTGGAAATGGGTCTCTGAAGTCGATGTCCATCGCGTGAAGCTGTACATTTTCGGAGAAAGATTTGCGGATGAAGTCCGGAAATGGGTCTGAAGTCGATGTCCATCGCGTGAAGCTGTACATTTTAGGAGAAAGATTTGCAGATGAAGTCTGGAAATGGGTCTGAAGTCGATGTCCATCGCCTGAAGCTGTACACTTTAGGAGAAAGATTTGCGGATGAAGTCCGGAAATGGGTCTGAAGTCGATGTCCATCGCGTGAAGCTGTACATTTTCGGAGAAAGATTTGCGGATGAAGTCCGGAAATGGGTCTGAAGTCGATGTCCATCGCGTGAAGCTGTACATTTTAGGAGAAAGATTTGCAGATGAAGTCTGGAAATGGGTCTGAAGTCGATGTCCATCGCCTGAAGCTGTACACTTTAGGAGAAAGATTTGCGGATGAAGTCTGGAAATGGGTCTGCAGTCGATGTCCATCGCGTGAAGCTGTACATTTTAGGAGAAAGATTTGCGGATGAAGTCTGGAAATGGGTCTGAAGTCGATGTCCATCGCGTGAAGCTGTACATTTTAGGAGAAAGATTTACGGATGAAGTCCGGAAATGGGTCTGAAGTCGATGTCCATCTCGTGAAGCTGTACATTTTAGGAGAAAGATTTGCGGATGAAGTCCGGAAATGGGTTTGAAGTCGATGTCCATCGCGTGAAGCTGTACATTTTAGGAGAAAGATTTGCGGATGAAGTCCAGAAATTGTTCTGAAGTCGATGTCCATCGCGTGAAGCTGTACATTTTAGGAGAAAGATTTGTGGATGAAGTCTGGAAATGGGTCTGAAGTCGATGTCCATCGCGTGAAGTTGTACATTTTAGGAGAAAGATTTGCGGATGGAGTCTGGAAATGGGTCTGAAGTCGATGTCTATCGCGTGAAGCTGTACATTTTAGGAGAAAGATTTGCGGATGAAGTCTGGAAATGGGTCTGAAGTCGATGTCCATCGCGTGAAGCTGTACATTTTAGGAGAAAGATTTGCAGATGAAGTCTGGAAATGGGTCTGAAGTCGATGTCCATCGCGTGTAGCTGTACATTTTAGGAGAAAGATTTGCGGATGAAGTCTGGAAATGGGTCTGAGGTCAATGTCCATCGCATGAAGCTGTACATTTTAGGAGAAAAATTTACGGATGAAGTCCGGAAATGGGTCTGAAGTCGATGTCCATCGCGTGAAGCTGTACATTTAAGGGGAAAGATTTGCGGATGAAGTCCAGAAATTGTTTTGAAGTCGATGTCCATCGCGTGAAGCTGTACATTTTAGGAGAAAGATTTGCGGATGAAGTCTGGAAATGGGTCTGAAGTCGATGTCCATCGCGTGAAGCTGTACATTTTAGGAGAAAGATTTGCGGATAGAGTCTGGAAATGGGTCTGAAGTCGATGTCTATCGCGTGAAGCTGTACATTTTAGGAGAAAGATTTGCGGATGAAGTCTGGAAATGGGTCTGAAGTCGATGTCCATCGCGTGAAGCTGTACATTTTAGGAGAAAGATTTGTGGATGAAGTCTGGAAATGGGTCTGAAGTCGATGTCCATCGCGTGTAGCTGTACATTTTAGGAGAAAGATTTGCGGATGAAGTCTGGAAATGGGTCTGAGGTCAATGTCCATCGCATGAAGCTGTACATTTTAGGAGAAAGATTTACGGATGAAGTCCGGAAATGGGTCTGAAGTCGATGTCCATCGCGTGAAGCTGTACATTTAAGGGGAAAGATTTGCGGATGAAGTCCAGAAATTGTTCTGAAGTCAATGTCCATCGCGTGAAGCTGTACATTTTAGGAGAAAGATTTGCGGATGAAGTCTGGAAATGGGTCTGAAGTCGATGTCTATCGCGTGAAGCTGTACATTTTAGGAGAAAGATTTGCGGATGAAGTCTGGAAATGGATCTGAAGTCGATGTCCATCGCGTGAAGCTGTACATTTTAGGAGAAAGGATTGCGGATGAAGTCTGGAAATGGATCTGAAGTCGATGTCCATCGCGTGAAGCTGTACATTTTAGGAGAAAGGTTTGCGGATGAAGTCTGGAAATGGGTCTGAAGTCGATGTCCATCGCGTGTAGCTGTACATTTTAGGAGAAAGATTTGCGGATGAAGTCTGGAAATGGGTCTGAAGTCGATGTCCATCGCGTGAAGCTGTACATTTTAGGAGAAAGATTTACAGATGAAGTCCGGAAATGGGTCTGAAGTCGATGTCCATCGCGTGAAGCTGTACATTTTAGGAGAAAGGTTTGCGGATGGAGTCTGAAAATGGGTCTAAGTCGATGTCCATAGCGTGAAGCTGTACATTTTAGGAGAAAGATTTGCGAATGAAGTCTGGAAATGGGTCTGAAGTCGATGTCCATCTCGTGAAGCTGTACATTTTAGGAGAAAGATTTGCGGATGAAGTCCGGAAATTGTTCTGAAGTCGATGTCCATCGCGTGAAGCTGTACATTTTAGGAGAAAGATTTGCGGATGAAGTCCGGAAATGGGTCTGAAGTCGATGTCCATCACGTGAAGCTGTACATTTTAGGAGAAAGATTTGCGGATGAAGTCCGGAAATTGGTCTGAAGTCGATGTCCATCTCGTGAAGCTGGACATGTTAGGAGAAAGATTTGCAGATGAAGTCCGGAAATGGGTCTGAAGTCGATGTCCATCGCGTGAAGCTGTACATTTTAGGAGAAAGATTTGCGGATGAAGTCTGGAAATGGGTCTGAAGTCGATGTCCATCGCGTGAAGCTGTACATTTTAGGAGAAAGATTTGCGGATGAAGTCTGGAAATGGGTCTGAAGTCGATGTCCATCGCGTGTAGCTGTACATTTTAGGAGAAAGATTTGCGGATGAAGTCTGGAAATGGGTCTGAAGTCAATGTCCATCGCGTGAAGCTGTACATTTTAGGAGAAAGATTTACGGATGAAGTCCGGAAATAGGTCTGAAGTCGATGTCCATCGCGTGAAGCTGTACATTTTAGGAGAAAGATTTGCCGATGAAGTCCGGAAATGGGTTTGAAGTCGATGTCAATCGCGTGAAGCTGTACATTTTAGGAGAAAGATTTGCTGATGAAGTCCGGAAATGGGTTTTAAGTCGATGTCCATCGCGTGAAGCTGTACATTTTAGGAGAAAGACTTGCGGATGAAGTCCGGAAATGGGTCTGAAGTCGATGTCCATCGCGTGAAGCTGTACATTTTGTGAGAAACTTGTTCTTGTAGGCATTGTTGTAGAAAATTTTTCTGATTCTTCCTCTTGTGTAACCATAGTGGGCAAAAATTAATATCTTTTACTGTAATAGAACAGTATAATGTGAAAATAAAAAGGCCCATAAAACACTGTATTAACGTTTCAACCATATATTTCGAGCACTTCCTTCTCTGCCCCCGTTCACTGGTAAAATATGGACAGATGATAGATACAAGGGTATATATACAAAACATATGTAGGTGTGGCAGGTGGCCATTGACCCAGGAAGGATGGAAATTAAAGTATTCCCTTGTGATTCTACGGCTTCATTAGCTCCCGTCTGGCAAGGCGTTTGGTGGTCGTATTTTCTGAAACACATTCTTAAGAAGAGGCCTGAGGATTACCCCGTCGATATCATCCGATTTACAATGTCTTCTCGACAGGTTCGAATTGTTGGTTTCACAGTATATATTTTCACAGTATATAGGAAACCACTTTCGCTGTTCCTTGCATTCATTTCCTTAGCTACCACAATGTCTCCGTAAAGACCATGGTAAGGTGCAACCTATTCCTCAGGGGACTTAGAATATGTTCAAATGGATACCTAGATGAAGAATTCAATACGATCCGCAAACACCTAATGCAACTGCTCTATCCACCACAACAAGCAAATAGACTGTAATATATATATATATATATATATATATATATATATATATATATATATATATATATATATATATATATATATATATATATATATATGAAACTTTATCCTTAGGGAATAAGGCATTAAAATTTGGTAACTCTCAGAATCCTGTTCTTTTTTTCAGCTTTGGCTTCAGTACACAACGTGTGCTAAGCATTAGGTTGGATTTACTATCAATTGTTAAAAGACGTCATAAATTATAACAGACGACCGCAGATTTGCTCAGATAATCCTGTATTTAATATTTCACTATTTAAAGTACACAAAATAATATATAGTTCTTCAATCCTTTCCTTTGGTCATGCAATATTCAGACGTCAATTAATGTCCGTTAATTTCTGTTAATTACAAAGTGCAATAAAAATATCGTTTCAATATCTTTAGCTTCAAAAAGAATGAAACTTCCACAACAAACGTGGTACAATCGATGGAATTAAGAACACTGAATAATAATTATCATATAAAACAATTTCCAGACATATATTCTCAACAATAACAAAAAAAGTTATACTTATAAACCATACGGTTTTCTAGCATTAAACCAATTCCTCATTTATCATCATTTATCAACGCCACTGCTGGTATAGGGAAAATTAAAAGATTAAGTAAGATCAGTGGATGTTAATGACTCGTGCACAATATAAAAATTAATTATCAAATAAGGGCATAAATCTGGTAAATCTATATTTATCGAAGTGGTGAAACTCCCTCATTTCCAAGATATCCTTGACCGAATCAATTCCCGATTGACGTGCAGGGTCTTGGGAAAGAATCCTTCCAGGTAATTGAGATAACGGGGATTCCTCCTTCATTTGCATACAGAAGCCATGATGATTCCTTTCTTCGTCAAACCGAAATAGAAATGTTTATTCTAAATCTCAGAAGGACGTCAGCTTATTATGCCAATCAGCTGAGATATGACTTTTTTTTTTAAGAAATCTGGTCGTATCATATCAGTGGAATATAGATATCAGAAGGTTGATGTATGAAACTTCCACTGATACGCTCTATCTCAGAAATATATATATATATATATATATATATATATATATATATATATATATATATATATATATATATATATATATATATATATATATATATATATATATATATATATATATGAATGTCTTTTCCTGTAATACTACAGTGTAATATGAAAATAAGAAGGCCCATAAAACACTATTTAAACGTTGAAACCATATATTTCGGGCACTTGTTTCTGTGCCCCTGTTCACTGGTAGAATATGGACAGGTGGAAAGTTACAATGGTATATATACAAAAACATGAAGGTGTGGCCTTAGGCCTCCGATGTTAAGGAGGTGGCGTTTCTTAAGAAGGAGGAGATTGACCAAATTCCCTAGTGGTTTTTGGCCTCATTAGCTCCCGTTTGGCGATGGATCTGGCGGTCGCGTTTCTTGGGTCATCTTCTTCCTCGGACCCATTTTGAAGAAGATGACCCAAGAAACGCGACCGCCAGATCCATCGCCAAACGGGAGCTAATGAGGCCAAAAACCACTAGGGAATTTGGTCAATCTCCTCCTTCTTAAGAAACGCCACCTCCTTAACATCGGAGGCCTAAGGCCACACCTTCATGTTTTTGTATATATACCATTGTAACTTTCCACCTGTCCATATTCTACCAGTGAACAGGGGCACAGAAACAAGTGCCCGAAATATATGGTTTCAACGTTTAAATAGTGTTTTATGGGCCTTCTTATTTTCATATATATATATATATATATATATATATATATATATATATATATATATATATATATATATATATATATATATATATATATATATATATATATATATATATATATATATATATATATATATATATATATATATATATATATATATATATATATATATATATATATATATATATATATATATATATATATATATATATATATATATATATATATATATATATATATATATATATATATATATATATATATATATATATATATATATATATATATACATATATATATATATATATATATATATATATATATATATATATATATATATATATATATAACCTGGGTCCTTGGTGTGGATGGGAAATGGGACAATTTATTTTTATACACTGCCTTCGGTACCAAGGGTGCCCCCCAATTATGAACAAAAGGAAAACTACTGGAATTTAACTTAGAATCTCCCTTGATTTATTTACGTAAATAACGAAGGTCGCCGATTTGGAATTAGAATTCTTTTACATTTTAAAAGGGGTTTATTTACAGAGAATGAGGTAAGTATGTGAAACCAAAAATGTAACAATTTACAGACACATAAATCGCATATGATAGATCATAAATGCAATCATTTAAAGACACGCAACGTAAATATGAGGGGCCAAAGATGCAATAGTTCCCATTAAAACAATTAACTCTGTTATGCCGAAATACATCAATTCACAGGCAGCAATACAATAAAAGGGGTAAATTCCAGGATAATGGACATAAGTTAATCAAGATGATTTCTGTGTGGGCAACGGATTCTTGCGATTTGGCTGCGACCAGGAATAGTTGCGAAATTTGGATGGCAGTGAGTAAAGGGTATCCTGGCATAGATGTGCGAACTGGGCAGGGTATGTCACCTCCTGGAAGAGAATTCCTGAGTTAGTACAAACACGGGGGTGCAAATCAAACCCCCCTTGTTACTAAACAAAGCACAATGAATCTACGCACTAGGGAGGAATTGATCACTTGAGTTACTTAAATTAATTTACACTTAATTTACGCTATGGAGGGACTATTTGAATACATATCACTGAATTGTATAAGGTTGATTTCAAAGCAAGTCATGGGGCGATTCACGGGCTGCTCGAAGTAGGGTGACTTAACAAAGGGGCTGGTTTTCAGGAGGAAGAAAATTGAGGTTTGGAGAAATAAAAAAACCAAGGAATTTCACAGAGAAAGGAGCTGGCTTATTGACTAATTGCGGTTGACGTACCTGGGGCCTGTAGATGTTTTGCGCTGAACATTTGAGGCTTGACAGATCACCATGGTTAGTTTTCACCAGCGTAAAGGAAGAAAAATTTGCACGTGTGTCTCGATTTCGGGTTCTGCGCAGAGTGCTTGGCTTCTCAGGAAAAACCAGTGCGAGCCTTCCAGATTGTTTGCTTCGAAGTCTAGGCCTAGGCCGATCTGCAAAGAGTCATACAGCCAGCAAAAGAATGGAAAAAATTGGGTCTCATGATGAAGTACTTAGAGGTTAAGTTCCTACCTATCTCACAGCCTGGATTCGCCTCCTATCCCCTATCTCCTACATATCGTGTGATGGGAGTGAAGGGGGTTTGCTACTGTTTTACCCCAGGTCGGCTGAGGTGGGTCTTTCCCCTACATGAGTTCAAACAGGCGCTAACTGTCCTTTCTTAGTTCAACATACGCTTGGTCTACCTCGCCTGCCATTTTTTTTTTTTTTGGCCTAACAGTCAAATGAAAGGTGAAATTATTCCCTGAATAAATTAATTCCTAGCTGCCAGACGAGGGAGGAATGGAAATCTGTAACAATATATATGTATATATATATATATATATATATATATATATATATATATATATATATATATATATATATATATATATATAAAGAGAGAGAGAGAGAGAGAGAGAGAGAGAGAGAGAGAGAGAGAGAGAGAGAGAGAGAGAGAGAGAGAGAGAAGGAAAGCCAGCACAAGTAGATATGCTTCTATCACGCAGTGGCTTGAAATAAAAAAAATCATCAGTTTCTTTGCCAAGTGAAAAATAATAGGTTGGGCATCTTAGCAATTAACAAAACCGGGTGATTTATTTTGTATTTCAAACCCCCACTTGGTAGAAGCATATCTTCTTTGAGATTATTCGCAAAGAAGAGAAAGAAAAAAAAGACTAATCCCAGCTAAATGCGTTTCTGATATCCAGAAGAACAACGTTCTTTTTTTCGAGGTTTTGCAGAGGTGACATTACGCAAGTGAGATAAGAGGAATTTCGTGTAGGATTATAATCTCCTTTATGGAGGCTGCGCTGATGAGCTGACATAAGACCATAAAACCATATTGTTATCAAAAAAGTGTGATGGATAGATGAGGGTATAAGTGCCATGTTATCTTCAATTAGCGTTAGGTTCTAGTCAACAATATTGGGTACTTATTCACGCATCATTAGTTATATGCAATAGTGAAAATGGAAATTCGAATGATATTTTATATAAAAAAAATGCAGAAACTGGATAAATAAACCTTATAGCTCTCTAGCAGCCAGATAAAACAGCATCCCTCGCACTGCAAATCGGGAGCAAAAGTTAACACCCGATTACTTTGGATTAAACTGGACATCCTGGAAAAGAGGGCTGAGCTCTCACGGATCTTCGTGTGCAATATTCAAATTGAGTTCAATGTCCTCGTTCGTAGGAGGAAAATCCAATAAAAGAAGGATAAATATAAATAGAAAAGACATCGGTATGTGTACAAAGAATAGCATTTAACATGATGAATGTGCATTGAGAACCACAGACCTTTTCGTGAAAAGAAAATACTTTGAAAGAACTTTGAATAAAATTGAAAAACATTTGTATGTGTATAAAGAACAATATTTTAATATGATGAATGTGTATTGAAAAACATATACCTTTTTCACAATACTAACATTTTTCCAGGGAACCAAATACATCCAAGACCATTTGTCCCTCCTGGACGTAAACAAGTCCATTCTCCAGAGGGATGACAGATGGCGACAACAGTTACTCCGTACTAATGGAAAGAGGAAGTCGACAAAGCATAATAGGATTCTCAGGAGGAAACTCCTTATCAAGTCAAGGATTTGTGTTAACGATGGTGAGACTAATTTCATCCTTACTAGTAGAGGAATCCTACTGTCTTAAATCAACAGGTTACTCTCAGGATACTCTAACGAATTAGATGCGTCTGAGTCGACCTACGACGAAGACCAGAGGGGAATATCTTTATAGTCAGTAGGAATTCATTTTATAATATTTTATTTATAATTCTTTGACATGGTCTTTTTTCATATTTCTTTAAATCTATTATGTTCAGATTGAAATACACTGACATCAACGTTAAAGTAAATAGGCGCCTTTTGTCTTTCTCTAGGTTTACTATCAATGCTTTTTAAATTTTCAACATTTTTTTTAGGCAGGTAAAAAACTATCTGTTATAATGGGTATAACCAGAAAACTTATTAGATTTAGAATTGTAAAGATATGGTCTCTTTTCATTTCAAGCTCTGGCGCCTAAAAGAGAAAGATACATTTGTCCAATTATAGTTTTATGACTGAAAATATAGCAAGTAAGTTCCTTGGCTTCCCGTATGCTTATAAATACTTTTGGGAACTCTTACATGATTTCATCACCTTATTCACATCAAATTTAGTTCCGAATCAGATTATTGTTTTATTTAATCAACTTTTACCTTCTCCGAGAAAATCCGATCACCTGAAGGTTAGCTTATGTTGCTGAAAAAAAAAATTATCATTTAAAAAAAGTATGAAAGGCTATATTACATTTTATTGTTTCAACAGAAATTCACAGGGATTATTTCTCTCTCTCTCTCTCTCTCTCTCTCTCTCTCTCTCTCTCTCTCTCTCTCTCTCTCTCTCTCTCTCTCTCCTCATCAAAGACTTCTGAAAATACGATATTACGAATGTATTATCTACAAATTTTGAATATCGTTACAGGGTATAGATCAAACACAATTTTTTACCAATAGGAAAATATGATTTGTTAAGGAAAGTTACCCTGATATAAGATTACCTAACTTCGATATTTATTCCCTATTCCTGATAAAATAAGAATCCATATTTTTTTATATATATATCCGGCTTGCAACACGAGGATATAAGGGATCTGAACCAAAGTTTTATGCAACTATTGTTTTTTTTTTTGGTCAGAAAATCTGACATTGTAAAGAGAGGTTTTCATAGAAATGAAAGAGAAAAATAGCTATTGTTCTGAATATATTTCATAACTTTGAGCTATTTTTTTTATGTACATTTTTTATCTAAGAATATTTTTGCCTTTTCCTACACTATATTTTGATGTCGACCTGACTGTTGTTTTAAATAATTGTCAAAAAGAAGAGAAATTCATTTAAATATCTAAAAAAAATATATGACATGAAATAAGGTTACATATGAGAAAATGAAATTAGACAGAAGCCTGAAATATAATACGATGAGAAAATGAAATTAATCAAAATATAAGAGTGAAATGGAATTTTAAAAACTATTTTTCTCATAACTAAAAATCATTTATAAAATTTCAGATATTCCTGGGGTGAGAATTTCTCATACACATAGTGTTTCTCATTATTATTAATTTTTATTGTATTTTATTTATTTATTTATTTTATCTTATTTATTTATTTATTTGCTATTTTGTCAGTATCTTCTCGGTACGTCTTTGGGGTCTGAAATTCCAAATTCAGATAATATATATTATTGTTTTTTATCTATAAAAACCTGCAATTGTAATATATGTTACCTATTTCAATGCTACGTGTCAATCTTGAATGAAACAATTATAGTCAAGTATTCATACTTCCATTGCTTTCTAAGGCTGCTTGAAAGATGATTTAAGAACATATATAAGGATTCTGATTCTAGATTTGCTGTATTACTTCAAGCTGAGCGCAGGAAACGACTGGGTAATATAAATAAGACAAGTTTATCAAATTCTCTTTTAGACAGGCTGCCAAGTTACGATACTGAAACCATTCAGGTTTGCTGACGTCTAGTTATAAATTTTTATATCCAAGACTACCATGACAATAGCAATTTTACCAGGATTGTTCAGATACATTTTAGTGGATCTTTTACTTTATTAACCAAAAAGAACTTAAATAAAATATCTAACCTAGGTCCTTGAGCCAGGTTACAACTGTCTGTTATACTCTGAAGAAGCTGTTCTCTATAGGATTTTTAGGGAAGTTAGACCGTTCCTAGCCGGCTGTTCTAATTATTCCGTGTTAGTGAGGTGTTTCTTAATAATGAGTGCATTATTGTACAGTGCCTTTTACACATTTGCTTCCAACAAGAGACGAGATTATTTCGTTATTAACAAAAATCTGGAATGGACCAGGAATTGGGGTAGCGATCTGGTATTCACCAGGTGAATTTGAGCAGTTTTCTTGGTCCATATTTCACCTTGCATAATCATTAATGATGCTAAATATCAGCCCAAATTTACTGTTGCCTGTGATTCCAATCTGCTACCAGTAATGGGATATGTAAAGCTGGAATGAAAATAATCGCCATTGTTCACATAATTTATATATAAAAAATTGTTCTTGTTTATAAAAGATCATATATCAAAAGAGACGATTTTAATAATGCCAAATTAGACAAAACTTAAATTCGGAATACTGCACTTATGTTTGAGTTTCCCGTTTTTCCCGAGCGTAATTTTGGTCAAAATTGTCACCGAAGATACCTTGCTAAGCCATCTTCAGCAAGCTAGACCTAAACTAGGACCTTTTACTAGTCCTTTTGGCGCCTCTGTTAATACGTTTATTGAGAAGGCAAACGCAGTGAAGAATTAATTTCCTTCTTTTTCCATAACCCTTCTGAAAACCACAATGGATTGACTTCTGGGGCTAACTTTTGGACTCTCATTAAAACTTTTCCTCTCTCGAGATGGTCTTTGAGGTGGAACTCGGGTTTTTGCCTACATCTCGAAATGAATTTATTACGTACACGACGTGAGGTATTTTTCATACACACACACACACACACACACACACACACACACA
>JANJGK010000050.1:5131854-5144354 GCA_039081455.1 Macrobrachium rosenbergii
CGAATATCCCCAATGGGGAATTATCACCGAAGGTTAATTTATAAGTGGTAAATGGACGGGCACTGCCGACTCGGCAGTGCCCGTCCATTTATCACTTATAAATTCTCCTTCGGTAATAATTCCCCATCGGGGATATTCCCAAGGTAGCGTGGATTTGATATTAAGCGATATTTGTAGCTTCATGATCGTATATAAATCACGGTGTGATAAAAAAATGTCATATATATATATATATATATACATATATATATATATATATATATATATATATATATATATATATATATATATATATATATATATATATATATATATATATATATATATATATATATATATATATATATATATATATGAATGTCTTTTCCTGTAATACTACAGTGTAATATGAAAATAAGAAGGCCCATAAAACACTATTTAAACGTTGAAACCATATATTTCGGGCATTGACACCTTAATCCTCGGACCCCTTTTGAAGAAGATGACCCAAGAAACGCGACCGCCAGATCCATCGCCAAACGGGAGCTAATGAGGCCAAAAACCACTAGGGAATTTGGTCAATCTCCTCCTTCTTAAGAAACGCCACCTCCTTAACATCGGAGGCCTAAGGCCACACCTTCATGTTTTTGTATATATACCATTGTAACTTTCCACCTGTCCATATTCTACCAGTGAACAGGGGCACAGAAACAAGTGCCCGAAATATATGTTTTCAACGTTTAAATTAGTGTTTTATGGGCCTTCTTATTTTCATATATATATATATATATATATATATATATATATATATATATATATATATATATATATATATATATATATATATATATATATATATATATATATATATATATATATATATATATATATATATATATATATATATATATATATATATAATATATATATATATATATATATATATATATATATATATATATATATATATATATATATATATATACGTGCTCGATACCATTGAAAAATGTCCAGATGCATATGTTCAAAGAAAGGATTTACGAAAAAATATCCCCTCCTCTGTTTTGATAGTGACCTGGCCCCTCACGATACTCAAAAATGGCCTGACCCCTGCTTCACCAACTGTATATCTTCCCAGCTTTCATTCTTTGTAAACAATTCTCTCTTTCTCTCCCCTACATTTTATATTCGTTTCTTTAATCTTTTCCATTCCCCTCTTATATTTATGTTTTGAAACTGTTGTCCTTCATACGACGAAAAAATCGTCATTCGTGATGAAATAGGACCTTGTGATCATTTATGCAAGCTCATTTAATTTCAGCAGTATGCAGTCGTTTCTTTCAAATAAGGCATAAGGCACTCGGGTAATAAAAGAGACTTTCAACTCACTCAACATCGAAACATCGACAGTGAGCGATAAAAGTATTATGATTAATTTAGAGCGTTACATTAATTCATTTTTAGGACCTTTTTTTACGGCTACAATTTAGTTACGTAATTATGCGCTCTCTCTCTCTCTCTCTCTCTCTCTCTCTCTCTCTCTCTCTCTCTCTCTCTCTCTCTCTCTCTCTCACTGCAGAACAGAATTATAAATGCTTTAGAGCTTGACATTAATTTAATTTCAAAAATTTTTTCAAGAAAATATTTACTGACGCAGCCATAGGCTCTCTCTCCCCCCCACCTCTCTCTCTATCAGCAGAAAAGATAAATACAAAATGTAGGATATGATTAGTGGAGCAATTTTGGAGCTCTGCCAGTGTCTGCAGGAAACAGAGAGAATAAACTTTTTTCTTGTCGGGTGAAACAAAACGAAGAGAGGTAATCTTACACATATTTTTCATTCAGTTCTTACCTCAGAATTCTGAGAAATTTACGTAAGTATTGTCTGAACAATTTTTCTTATGATCTTATCAATTTAAGTCGTAAGATTTTAAATTAATTTCATTATGCATGACTTATTTTTATGGGAATATTGAAAAGAACAGCTGAATCAGCCGAACTGATTTTAAATCTTTTCAATTCTTATAAGATTCTCTTTACCGAATTCGGTACTGATGTTTAATCAAACTTTTCGAAGTCCATATTTATGTTAAAAATAATAAGAAGAAAGTTTTTAATCTTGTACATTTATTTTTCTACTTACGGCGATAAGGAATATAGTCGAAGGTAATAAGTTAAACGTAATGAGTATACCACTGGCCGGATACTCTTTTCTGAAACTACGGGATTTCATCTCCATGGTTAATGCCTCCGACTATATTCCTTACTGCCTGTAGTTTGCAATAATTATACAAGATATAAAATCTCTCTATTGTCCATTTTAAACGAAATATGGATATTTACTAAGTTTTACTAAACACCAGTATCGAAGAAATTAAAATCATTAGAAGAATTTTAAATATACCATCAAATCAATTCACTTTATACAGCAATTCCTTCCAACAAAACTTGCTTAAAAGTGGGTCTACTCCCTTGAAATGTTGTTATGATTATATTATTCGGATCTAAGAAAATATAAAAAAGAAATTAATGATATATAAACCCATCAGTCACCAGCCCCTTACCAAAAATCAGTATTTATTAAAACCAACGAAATAATTTAAAAATTTAATGAGAATATAAACTTTGGAAAATGTAGAGAATTTAATGAAAATTGCACGATAAAGTGCTTATACAGTGTGGGCATATGTTTTGAAAATTGAGATTTTGAAGTTCTTAGTGAAAAGTGCATGGAAATACATAATTTTTCAGTAAAGAAGAGAACAGGAAAGACTGGATTATAATTTCATAACAATGAAACGCTCTAATTATCATTCATAAAAGAAGCAAAAGTTCTTACTAACTGCTGTAAAAAAAAAAAACTCTTGAAAGATACTGCGTAAGAAATAGAATATTTATCCTTTTTTTATTTGTTAAGGCTACTCCTTCACTATGCTTTCCTAGTTGTTAAATTAAGCTTCGTCTAGAAAAAAAGGACATTTATTTGCCCTTTTCATGTTCGCTATTTGAATCAGCCAACAAAATTTTCCCAGCATTCACTGAATATTTCATTGTGCTTTTCAGACCAGTTGAAATATTGACAGATTTATATATAAAAATTCTTGAGGAAAACCCCTCTTCTGTAGAGCTTGGTAAGATAAAAAAAAAAGGAGACCTCTGCTCATTAAATGTCAAAATCTGAATAGAAAATCCTGGGAAATGTACGAGTAGAAAAAGAAGGAAAAATATGATGAATTCAGAAGTCATTCGCATGAAAAGTTTCTTTTGTCTTTCTATTTGAAAAGGTGTTCTCTTTTTTAACTTTTTATTTATTTATTTTTTTTTTGTTTTCTATGAAGAACTTAAAATATTCCAGTTTTTGAGCATCATGAATTTTGTTGGGATTTTAGCCTTAGCTTTCTGCTGAATGGGCTTTCTCTGAAACCAAAGCCTTATACGAAAATGAATAAAAACGTGAAATATTTGGGAACGTAATAATAGAAAATATTTAAAGCAAATATATCAATATATGTAAATTTATAAATAATATTAAATAAATTAATTAAAAACCCCGTTTCATGTATGATTTCATATGTGAATTGGGATATATATATATATATATATATATATATATATATATATATATATATATATATATATATATATATATATATATATATATATATATATATATATATATATATATATATATATATACGTATGTATCAAAGGGATATACGACTTCAAATGTTTTAGCTATTTATTTCAGGAGCTTTCCCAATGCTAATGAGTGCTGTTAAATGCAGAATACAGCTCTGTTACTGCAATGTTACATTGTTAATTTCCTTTGTCAGAGGGAATTTGTAATGCAGCATAAAACACTTATTTATATTCATCAAATATAGAGGAATTAAAATTTACAACAAGAGAGAGAGAGAGAGAGAGAGAGAGAGAGAGAGAGAGAGAGAGAGAGAGAGAGAGAGAAGTGTATAATTTTTCTCTTTTCCAGTATAGTATACGATCCTTGGAAATTCAATAACAATTTCTAATAGTTTATCTTATATACTCTAAAATATACGTTGCGAAGAAAGTGCAAAATGAAATTAATATTAATCCCTTCCTTTAGAGATTATGATATAACCTTTTGTCTGTTGTTATTCAGTATATAAAATATCCGTTTCTTTTCATATAATATATATATATATATATATATATATATATATATATATATATATATATATATATATATATATATATATATATATATATATACACGAGTATATACCTGTGATATATCTTATGATGAGAAATGCTTATAATAAGAAAGACAGTAACATCATTGTAGTTAAAACGTTAGCTTTCACTTTGAGTGTATCATTCCTTTATGACATTTGTAAATGTTATCCAAACATATAGCATCATGGGATAATTATAAGTCATTAGGTAAACGACTTTTAATTTCCTTTGATATATTCTTCAGATAGATTTAAGTTATATATATTTTTATGATATTGCCTTGTAATATGTATATCATCCTATAGTTTTGATATATTTGCTCTTCTATTTATCATGTGTTATGTGTAATAATAATAATTGTTGAAATATCATATGTAGTATAATGTCAGATCTCAAAAGAGTTAGTGATTTGGGTGACTTAACAGTGTAATTTAAAATTGGTAATACATTTTAATAGTAACATAGTGTGTGATCGCAGATTTTGTCCCCTAGCAACAAGTATTCTGCACTCGTGATTTCATATGTCGTGTTTTGGTTCAATTGTTGTCGTGAGAAATAACGAGTAAATGAGAGCTTTATTTTGATTCACATGTTGATAGGTTGGGAATAGCAATCGAGTCATGTTTTAAGGTTTCTGTAAAAGCTTTGTCCCATACGAGAAGAAGACGAATGATTTTGCAATGTTTCATGTACTGTTCTGAAAACCAACTTTGGTGTTTTGTCTTGTTTTGAAAGCGTGCCTTTTGTGGCTGCCAGCTGCTGTCTGTTTTGATCATGTTGAGATTCTGTTAAGATCTTCGTCCCATACGATTCTTTGTTCGAGTAACATATGCCTTTTTGAGAGTAAATGCACGTATCTTGATCAATTACATCATGTTTTGTTGGAGTGTGTTGCTCTAACGTCATCTGATTGTTTCATTTCCCACTGGAATCCTAAAGTTTGCTCATTCTGATTTCAGAGGCCATTACTGTTGGTTCTCTCACTCTCTCTTTCTTTCTTCAAAAGAGAGAAGTTATTAACATAGAATATTTGTGTGGTCATTGATATTAAACTTAGCTTTTGAGATCTCAATCTAGGAGAAGTGTAGTTGGTAAAGGCACCTGACAAAAAAGTGTTTTGTGAATCTAAAGTATTTTGAGTGATTTTGCAAGAGTTTTTACAAGCTTGTGTAAGGTAGATTGAAATTTACTTATCATTACCATTGTATAATAAGGTATATTATGGAAATTTGGCCTTAGTGAAACTATTATTGATAAATCTTTTGTGTGTTATTGTCTGCAATCTCTTGATTTTTCACATTTTATATATTGATGATTTAACATTTATTTACTTAGCATTTTAAATATTTCTTGATAATTTAACATTGCATACTTGATTTGATTTTAATTTACTAAGATTTGCTTTTAAAATTTTGAGTAATGCTTGATAGTTATATTTTGCTTGATTAACTGAGTTTCTTGATAAATTAAAATTTTTGTGATTTAGATTTGTCTAATAATTTAATTCAAGAATTAATAAAATTTTATGATGTTTACAAGTTATAGTAAATTTTTCAGACTGTGAATTGTAATTATAAATTTTGAATTTAAAAATAAATTTTTGTATTTAAAATAAAAAAAAAACAGTGTTTCATTTGTTGACCACCAGTGAATAGGTTTAATTGTGTGCATAAGGCTACGTGATAAACATGTTTTGTTCCTTCAGTTTTGCTGAAGGGAATCAAGACCAGGGAAACAGTTAAAATTGTTTATTGGAGTGATGCCCTTTTACTCTAGTATATTTCTTGTTTAATTGTTGATACCTCACACTTGTTTTGATAAACTTAGTTTGATTTTCCACATGATTATAAAGCTTTTTAAGGGGTCACTATTACCTTTAGAGTACTCAGTCATAATTTTTATTGTTATGAGAGTTAAGGTATCTGGCTGAAGTGAGGTAAATTTTTGAATTCCGTGATTAGTTGTGTAATAACCAGGTACTTGGTACTCATCGTGACAATATGCTGACTTTCATAATTGATGGAATCATGTTAGTTTTAATATTTCATGTATTACGAAAATGCCGAGCACAAAATTCACTATATCTTTGGGTATCTTTACCTATTTACATTATAATGTTAATGTGGAATTTCAAGTATTTCTGAAGCGATATTACGTTTCAAATTTCCTTATGCTGAAGTGTGTCATGACACGTAATTAAGCCATTTCTGAGCTGAGAACATATATATACTAACATCATTTGCTTCATGAGTAATATTAGATAAGGATATTAGTGTAAACTAAAGCGAGGACATTTAATGTAACATTAAAGTG
Organism: Macrobrachium rosenbergii; assembly: GCA_039081455.1. Classification (NCBI taxonomy): domain Eukaryota; kingdom Metazoa; phylum Arthropoda; class Malacostraca; order Decapoda; family Palaemonidae; genus Macrobrachium; species Macrobrachium rosenbergii. The sequence goes on from JANJGK010000050.1 coordinate 5,138,362, forward strand.
AAGCTCAGTAATGTTTACACATGTAGTAATGTTAGCGTTGAGCAAGAGATACATTAAATCGTGCGTATCATTTGTATCTCAATGAATATAAATAGTTATTATTCAAATGAGCACAGTAATGTAAATGCGTCTACTATTCGGTAGTGATAACATATAAAATTATAATATTGCAATTATATGAGAAGATACCCATTGCTGGAATATGATATATCTTATAAAGTTAATTTCAACTTTATATATATATATATATATATATATATATATATATATATATATATATATATATATATATATATATATATATATATATATATATATATACATATATACCTACATACATACGCACACACATATATACTGTATATATATATATATATATATATATATATATATATATATATATATATATATATATATATATATATATATATATATATATATATATATATATATATATATATATTATATATATATATATATATATATATATATATATATATATATATTTTCGTTAAAAGCAATTGCTTTAGTGCCATCAATAAATTTCTTGCAGGTGTCTTCATACCGACGGAGTTTTTTCCGATTCTTGTTCGTCAATTTCTGGTGAAAAATACGCACACGCACAAACACACACATATATATATATATATATATATATATATATATATATATATATATATATATATATATATATATATATATACATATATATATATATATATATATATATATATATATATATATATATATATACAGTATATATATATATATATATATGTGTGTGTACATATACACGCACACACACACCACGGGACGGTGGACTTATTATTAAAAAAAAAAAATTCCCCTTCGGTAACATATATGAAAATATATTATTTCCGAGGTAGAGCGAATTGGATATTAAAGGACGTTTGTAGCTTTCTGATTGTATATGAATCACGGTGATGTGATAAATAGTCATAATATGGCTACGTGCGATAAACGCACTACACGGTCAACATGGCAGAGGTAGGTGGATATCGTCTCCAAATGCAAAACACCTGAGTTCGACGGGTGAGTTGATGGGAGGCGGTATTCACTTATAACCTCTCTTGTGGCCGAATGGGTTAGTGCGTCCCCGTAGTCCTGAGTCCTCGTCCGTCGCTGGTTCGACCCCACGGGACGGTGGACTTATTATCAACTAAAAAAAAAAAAATTCCCCTTCGGTAACATATATGAAAATATATTATTTCCGAGGTAGAGCGAATTGGATATTAAAGGAAGTTTGCAGCTTTCTGATTGTATATGAATCACGGTGATGTGATAAATAGTCATATATACATATATATATATATATATATATATATATATATATATATATATATATATATATATATATATATATGTATGTATAATGTTATAATTATCATTATAAGATATATCATATTCATTCATTGGGTATCCTCTCATATAATTGCAATATTATAATTTCATATGTTATTATTACCAAATATATATATATATATATATATATATATATATATATAATATATATATATATATATATATATATATATATATATATATATATATATATATATATATATATATATATAATGATGTATAATGAAGTATAATATCTGTATCTGTTTGACTATGATTAAAGCAAGACGCAGTAGCGTAGAGAAAGGAGAGAGTCGCGGCGTGTTGTTCATATCACTTGTTGACGCAGCGCTGTCAAAGCAAAACAGGCGACAACGCTTGGGCGAACGAGGTCACATGGCTATCTGTTGTCAGTTCGCTGTATAACTGAATAACATTTATCTTAACTTTAGAAACATTATCTGTTACGTTTCAAGTCGGAAAACGACAATTGATTATTTATCATATCCGTTTTGATCATTGCTTATGCTATTCAAACTTTAGTTCACATTTGTGTTTTAGAATGTGTACGTGCGTATGTATGTAACACACAAGCAGGAGCGTAATCTGAATCACCACTCAGGGGGATTCAAGCGCAGGTTGTGAGAGCGGTAACACGCTACTTTGTACTAAGATAGAAAATAAACAAAAAATGGAGACGGGTTCTGATTAACATCCAACTCCATTCTTTACCAAACAGGAGGGTCTTCAAAGGGAAGTTCTCTCCATTATTATATATATATATATATATATATATATATATATATATATATATATATATATATATATATATATATATATATATATATATATATATATATATATATATATATATATATAAATTGAATTAGAATTTAATTTTGTCTTAGGGGCCAACACCTAGATTTCAGAAAATAAGCAGTAAAGTTAATTCGTAATATGACTTACCTTTTGAAATTACATTTATCAAAGAAAATGGGAAGGTCGCCTTTCAAACCAGTTGGTTAGATTAAATTAATCTATTTACAGATTTGCAACTAGAAATTAATATTGGCAGGCTGGCAGTTCAGCAATCAAGGTACAAGCAATGTGCCATAAAAAGTATAACTACAAGTCGTAAATAATTAAGTCTGAAAAGACAACAGCCCTACAAAGAGTTTGATACGACTCTTATAAAACACTTCAAGTGAGGCTGGCTGATAAAATTGTTTTACATTAGTGTAGCATTAATTATTGAGGGGTTTGAAACGTGGTCCTTGTAGACTGTCGATCGCAGAAGAGCCTTCTAAGGCAACTGGTTCACAAGGGCAGGGGCAGAACGCGAAGAGCCAGATAACAGGATTTTGGAAAAGAATTCCAGGTCAGCATTCATTTACACAAAGACTTTCTCTCACATGAAATTAATTATTCACAATGGAGGGAATTATTAATTAGATTTAATTAGCACATGGTAACACTATGGTGGAGATGTTCTAATTATTATCACATAACAAACTTAACTTAGGCTTGGACCAAGTCATGAGGGAAAATGTGCATGCTAGGCTGTGGGAAACAAAGGGACTGTTGGGGAGGATGAAAAGTTGGAAATACTGAAAAATGGAGAGAAATTCAGGACACGGAAAAGAACACTGATGTTACATCCAACTCCATGGAGCTCGCTTGAAAAAGATGGATTCAGGCCGCAGAAGTCCTAACACGTGTCCAGTGGGAGGGGGACAGAACAGCACCAGTTTGGTGCGGTTAAGAGTCAAGCGACCTTGCGCTTAAGCTGAAGGGAATGGAGTGAGATCGAGACAGGTCAGAGAGATGCCCCATTCGATTCTAGTAACAGGCACAGGACAGTGGTATATCTGAAAGAAGCAAATAATATCCAGCACAAAGGTCAAAGGGAAACAGGTCATATAGTTAAGAATAACTAGGGGTCAGCTTAGCGGCCCATTTACTATCCTGACTGGTCCTTGTGCCCTAATGGCTTTCTCTCCCCCAAAATCATATGGAAGTGGGGTAGGACGGCTACATTCTGTCCCCCCTAATGGGGGTCTCCTCCAGCTGCCATGAAATTTGACTTTCTAGCTAACGGAGTGGAGAGCCGAATTTTCTAAATATGTGAGAATATATATACCGGGTGTTTTGAAATTAGAGGCCCCCCCCCTCCACAGAACAAATGGAAAGTCATGAAGTTTTATGATATATCCTATCTCCAAGTACATTATTTTAAGTTTCTATTAAGCTATTTTTCATTTGACATTTCTTGTATTTTCTGACTGAGTGACGAAGCTAGATTCAGCCATGGCTAACGACTCGGAGGAAATCAGATGGATTGACCGAATCCGGGATATAACCTTCAGAGATGCCAGGGATGCTGGCGCATCCTTCATTTTACCTTCCTGGATAGCTAAATACATTAAAAGAGATGAATCCTTCGTTGAAAGATACTGGAACAAAAATCCATATGACTGTCATCGCGAAAAGAGTAACTCTTGGAAGGCCTGAAGTCCTTTCTCAGGAGTCAAAAGACATCATAACTGAGGCAGTGGGTAAACCAAGAAACAAAAATGGGAAAGAAAGAAGTTATATTGCTGTATATCGTGAGTTGAAAAAATCTGATATCAAGATATTTCATGTCATCAGCAAGCCCAACATCACTCAGCAACAGAGAGAAGACCGTGCATGTTTTTGTGGTTAATTTCTTAAAGATTCGGATGAAGGTGACTTTCTCCATGTTGCCGCATCAGATGAATTCTTCATTTACACAGTCAGGAAGCCAAATCATAAAAATGACATCATTTGGGCTGCAAAGTTGGATGACCTCAGCAATGACGTGCGCTATCGCCAAGTTGTGAAATTTCCTGAATGTTTGAGAATTTTTCTCTGTTTCACAGCCAAACTGTTAATGTGGATCATCAAAGAAAAAGGAGTCATGGAATGGCGAATACTTCAGAGAAACTGTGCTTACTGGTGGAGTATTTCCTTTCCTCAAAGATCCTGAAAATGTGTTATCCGTTGAAGAAGTCACATTTTTGCATGATAAGGCACCATGTTTCAAGGCTCTTCAGACACAGGAACTGCTACGAAATTAGCGAAGTAAAGAGGGCATTGTGGCTATTAGAATTACACACACGAAAACACACACACACACACGCGCACACACACACACACACACACACACACACACACACACACACACACACACACACACACACACACATATATATATATATATATATATATATATATATATATATATATATATATATATATATATATATATATATATATATATATATATATATATATATATACATACTCGATACCATAACCCTACCCATTGAAAAATGTCGAGATGCATATGTTCAAGGAAAGGATTTACGAAAAAAATAAAATGTCGAGATGCATATGTTCAAGGAAAGGATTTACGAAAAAATATCCCCTTCTCTGTTTTGATAGTGACCCTGGCCCCTCACGATACTCAAAAATGGCCTGACCCTGCTTCACCATCTGTGTATCTTCCCCAGCTTTCATTTTTGTAAACAATTCTCTCTTTCTCTCCCCTACATTTTATATTCGTTTCTTTAATCTTTTCCATTCCCTCTTATATTTATGTTTTTGAAACTTTTGTCCTTCATACGACGAAAAAATCGGCATTCGTGATGAAATGGGACTTTGTGATCATTTATGCAAGCTCATTTAATTTGCAGCAGTATGCCGTCGTTTCTTTTCAAATAAGGCACTCGGGTAATAAAAGAGGACTTTCAGCTACAACATCGACAAGTGAGCGATAAAAGTATTATGATTAATTTAGAGCGTTACATTAATTTATTTTTTGGACTTTTTTTAAGGCTATAATTTAGTTACGTAATTATGCTCTCTCTCTCTCTCTCTCTCTCTCTCTCTCTCTCTCTCTCTCTCTCTCCTCTCTCTCTCTCTCTCTCTCTCTCTCACTGCAGAAAAGAATTATAAATGCTTTGGAGCTTTACATTAATTTATTTTCAAAGATTTTTTCAAGAAAATATTTACTGACGCAGCCATAGGCTCGCTCGCTCTCTCCCCCCCCCCCCCCCCTCCACGCTCTCTGTCTCTGTCCTGTCTCTCTCTCTCTCTCTCTCTCTCTCTCACTCTCTCTCTCTCTCTCTCTCTCTCTCTCTCTGCAGAAAAGATAAATACAAAATGTAGGATATGATTAGTGGAGCAATTTTGGAGCTCTGCCAGTGTCTGCAGGAAACAGAGAGAATAAACTTTTTTCTTGTCGGGTGAAACAAAGCGAAGAGAGCCAATCTTACACATATTCTTCATTCAGTTCTTACCTAAGAATTCTGAGAAATTTACGTAAGTATTGTTTGAACAGTTTTTCTTATGATCTTATCAATACAAGTCCGTAAGATTTGAAATTAATTTCATTACGCATGACTTATTTTTATGGGAATATTGAAAAGAACAGCTGAATCAGCCGAACTGATTTTAAATCTTTTCAATTCTTATAAGATTCTCTTTACCAATTCGGTACTGGTGTTTAATCAGACTTTTCGAAGTCCATATTTATGTTAAAAATAATAAGAAGAAAGTTTTTAATCTTGTACATTTATTTTTTTCTTTACGGCGATAAGGAATATATT
>JANJGK010000050.1:5151854-5162372 GCA_039081455.1 Macrobrachium rosenbergii
TATATATATATATATATATATATATATATATATATATATATATATATATATATATATATATATATATATATATAATCAGAAAGCTACAAACGTCCTTTAATATCCAATTCGCTCTACCTCGGAAATAATATATTTTCATATATGTTACCGAAGGGGAATTTTTTAGTTGATAATAAGCGTGGGTTAGTGCGTCCCTGTAGTCCTGAGTCCTCGTCCGTCGCTGGTTCGACCCCACGGGACGGTGGACTTATTATCAACTAAAAAATTCCCCTTCGGTAACATATATGAAAATATATTATTTCCGAGGTAGAGCGAATTGGATATTAAAGGACGTTTGTAGCTTTCTGATTGTATATGAATCACGGTGATGTGATAAATAGTCATATATATATATATATATATATATATATATATATATATATATATATATATATATATATATATATATATATATATATATATATATAATGATGAATAATGAAGTATGATATCTGCATCTGTTTGACTATGATAAAACCAAGACGCAGTAGCGTAGAGAAAGGAGAGAGTCGCGGTGTGTTGTTCATATCACTTGTTGACGCAGCGCTGTCAAAGCAAAACAGGCGACAATGCCTGGGCGAACGAGGTCACATGGCTATCTGTTGTCAGTTCGCTGTATAACTGAATAACGTTTATCGTATCTTTAGAAACATTATCTGTTACGTTTCAAGTCGGAAATCGACAATTGATTATGTAACGCACAAGCAGGAGCGTAATCTGAATCACCACTCAGGGGGATTCAAGCGCAGGTTGTGAGAGCGGTAACATGCTACTTTGTACTAAGATAGAAAATAAAAAAAAAAATGCAGACGGGTTCTGACTAACATCCAACTCCATTCTTTACCAAACAGGAGGGTCTTCAAAGGGAAGTTCTCTCCATTATATATATTATATATATATATATATATATATATATATATATATATATATATATATATATATATATATATATATATATATATATATATATATATATATATATATATATATATATATATATATATATATATATATATATATATATATATATATATATATTGAATTAGAATTTAATTTTGTCTTAGGGGCCAACACCTAGATTTCAGAAAATAAGCAGTAAAGTTAATTAATAATATGACTTACCTTTTGAAATTACATTTATCAAAGAAAATGGGAAAGTCGCCTTTCAAACCAGTTGGTTAGATTAAATTAATCTATTTACAGATTTGCAACTAGAAATTAATATTGGCAGGCTGGCAGTTCAGCAATCAAGGTACAAGCAATGTGCCATAAAAAGTATAGCTACAAGCAGTAAATAATTAAGTCTGAAAAGACAACAGCCCTACAAAGAGTTTGATACGACTCTTATAAAACACTTCAAGTGAGGCTGGCTGATAAAATTGTTTTACATTGGTGTAACATTAATTATTGAGGGGTTTGAAACGTGTTCCTTGTAGACTGTCGATCACAGAAGAGCCTTCTAAGGCAATTGGTTCACAAGGGCAGGGGCAAAATGCGAAGAGCCAGATAACAGGATTTTGGAAAAGAATTCCAGGTCAGCATTCATCTACACAAAGACTTTCTCTCACATGAAATTAATTATTCACAATGGAGGGAATTATTAATTAGATTTAATTAGCACATGGTAACACTATGGTGGGAATGTTCTAATTATTATCACATAACAAACTTAACTTAGGCTTGGACCAAGTCATGAGGGAAAATGTGCATGCTAGGCTGTGGGAAACAAAGGGACTGTTGGGGAGGATGAAAAGATGGAAATAGTGATAAATGGAGAGAAATTCAGGACAAGGAAAACAACACTGATGTTACTTCCAACTCCAAGACGTACCTTATTGCATCTGAGCACGGAGCTCGCTTGAAAAAGATGGAGTCAGGCCGCAGAAGTCCTGACATGTGTCCAGTGGGAAGGGGACAGAACAGCACCAGCTTGGTGCAGTTTAGAATCAAGCGACCTTGTGCTTAAGCTAAAGGGAATGGAGTGAGATGGAGACAGGTCAGAGAGATGCCCCATTTGATTTCTAGTAACGGGCAAAGGACAGTGGTATATCTGAAAGAAGCAAATGATATCCAGGACAAAGGTCAAAGGGAAACAGGTCTTATAGTTAAGACTAACTAGGGGTCGGCCCAGCGGCCCATTTACTATCCTGACTGGTCCTTGTGACCTAATGGCTTTCTGTCCTCCAAAATAATATGGAAGTGGGTAGGATGGGTACATTTTGTCCCCCCTAATGGGGGTCTCCTCCAGCTGCCATGAAATTTGACTTTCTAGCTAACGGACTGGAGAGCCGAATTTTCTAAATATGTGAGAATATATATACCGGGTGTTTTGAAATTAGAGCCCCCCCACCCCCCTCCACAAAACAAATGGAAAGTTATGAAGTTTTCTGCTATAACCTATCTCCAAGTACATTATTTTAAGTTTCTATTAATCTATTTTTCATTTTACATTGTATTTTCAGACTGAGTGAGGGAGTTAGATACAGCCATGGCTAACGACTCAGAGGAAATCAGATGGATTGACCGAATCTGGGCTATAACCTTCAGAGAGGCCAGGGATGCTGGCACATCCTTCATTTCACGTTCCTGGATAGCTAAATACATTAAAAGAGGTGAATCCTTTGTTAAAAGAAACTGGAACAAAAATCCATATAACTGTCATCGCGAAAAGAGTAACTCTTGGAAGGACTGAAGTCCTTTCTCAGGAGTCAAAAGACATCATAGCTGAGGCAGTGGGTAGACCAAGAAAGTCTTTATGTAAATTGGCACTTGAACTAGAAACAAAAAGGGGAAAGAAGAGAAGTTATAGTGCTGTATATCGTGAGTTGAAAAAATCTGGCATCAAGATATTTCATGTTATCAGCAAGCCCAACATCACTCAGCAAAGAGAGAAGACCGTACATGGTTTTGTCGTTCATTTTTTAAAGATTCGGATGAAGCTAACTTTCTCCATGTTGCCGCATCAGATGAATTCTTCATTTACACAGACAGGAAGCGAAATCATAAAAATGACATCATTTGGGCTGCAAAGTTGGATGATCTCAGCGATGAAGTGTGCTATCGCCAAGTTGTGAAATTTCCTAAATGTTTGGGAATTTTTCTCTGTTTCACAGCCAAACTGTTAATGTGGATCATCAAAGAAAAAGGAGTCATGGAATGGCAAATGCTTCAGAGAAACTGTGCTTACTGGTGGAGTATTTCCTTTCCTCAAAGATGCTGAAAATGTGTTACCTGTTGAAGAAGTCACATTTTTGCATGATAAGGCACCATGTTTCAAGGCTCTTCAAATACAGGAACTGCTTTGAAACAGTGGTATCAATTTCTTCTCGTCAAGTGAATTTCCAGGTAGCTCCCCTGAACTTAATGTGTGTGAAAACATTGGTAGTATCTTAAAGGATCGTGTTGAAGCATGCACAGTGAACTATGATGGTATATGAAGCCTCGACGACCTGCGAAGAGAGGTGACTGAAGGGCTCAGGGAAATGGAGTTTGAGTCTCAGCTTTTTTGCAATTTGCTGAAATCATACCCCTCAAGAATGCAGGCTGTGGTACAGGCAGATGGAGACCACACAAAATATTAAATACTCAGAGAGAAACTTAAATAAATACCTGTTCTGAATCACTTTTGTTTTTGTCCATATCAATCTTAGTTTATGCTGCAGAGGGGGGTGTCTAATTTCGTAACACCCTGTGTGTGTATGTATGTATATATATATATATATATATATATATATATATATATATATATATATATATATATATATATATATATATATATATATTATGTCTGTCGGTCGGTTATTTACTTTAATAATGTATTAACTGGAGTTACATCACCTTGCTTTTACTCAAGACCCACGTAATCCACCAGATAAGGCCAAATAAAGCTCTAAAAGACAGATAATGAAATGGATTAAGTTGCCAGCTGAAAACTAGTATTACAAAATATAAGTTTATTACACAACCATGTGGATTAATTAAGCAAACTTACTGAAACTAGTTTCAACAAAAGCGAAATAAAAGGAAATGGATTATTTACAGGGGCTAACAGCAGCTAAAAATATTAGTCCTAATCAGGACAAAGACCTCAATGCTAAATGGAAATGATCGCTACAGATTTAATAAGCATCTTCAGTCGCTATTATAAGGCAGCTGAATGCAGTGGACGTTGAATTGTGGCTTCTTGGCATTGATGATGCAGATTCTTCTCCAAGCAAGAGGGAATTTCCAGGCTCAAGGTATATGCACACGTCTGGAAAATAAACATCCAGCTAACAATCTTGCACTAAAGAAGCTCTGAATAGTAATTAATTAATCACAAGAACAGTACTTTTAACACCATGGAGGGTAAGTTATGTGATTTCACTAGACAACAATGTATGCACTTCATATATAACTTCATAAATGGGATATGTTTTACTAGGGGTTCTTAGTTAGGGACTGCTTAAGGGATGAAAATGTGAACAAGGAAAATAAGGGATTCAGTTGAAGGGAAGGAAAAACTGGGAGTAATTGTCACAATCCGACTGACTGCTAAGTTAAATAATGCAATGATCAGTTGCATTAAGATTCCTTGGTCCTTTTGGAATAACAATTGCCCCCACGTGATGAAGACAAAGGGAGAGGAAAAAGGAGTGCCAGAGAAAACTCTGAGCGTCCGGTCATGATCGTAGCTGGGCGGAGAGTCTCGCGTTGGGGGGTTAACTTTGGTCGTTGTCTTCACGCCTACTTTGGGCTTGGTCACGGGTCTCGTCTGGAAAATGACAAAGGCTCACCAGTACATAGGTCAAGGAAAAGTAGGTTTTAGGAACAGTATATCTAAGGTCTGGTCTAGCAAAACCTATAACTTTTTATGACACTCTAAATCCCCACCCGTCGGTCGGCTGGCGATCTTAGTTTGAAAATGACATCTGCTTCTTCCCTCTCTACTCTTTCTCTTGCGAGAAATCTACATTTTCTTCCTAGCTTTAATAGAAAATTAATTCATTATTATTCTACTAAGAGACAAGGAAGGGAGGTCGAGCAGTAATATATATATATATATATATATATATATATATATATATATATATATATATATATATATATATATATATATATATATATATATATATATATATTAGCTGAAAACCATCGCTTCCCGGAGAACTCTGAAGAACCCGGAAAAATTTTCCTACATCTTTAAATTGTTATGTCATGTAAAGAATGTGTTCTGCCACTGAAAATGCTTTGCTTTCGTGTGATTAATAATTCTGTCTTAAACTTATTAAAGAAGACTGTCTGCTCGGGGAAAAAGTGGCAGTGTTATACAGACTTTTGCAACGAGCAGAAATTCACGTATACTGAAAGGTTATTGTATGAAGAAATTCACTCATGGAAATGAATAACGGATGAATCTCTGTAGAGACTGTATAGGTGACCCTCTGGCAAATTATATATACCCTCCATAAACGAAAGAATGCCATGTCAGTGACCGTATCAAGTCATATTTAAATACGAAAATCACACAGGAACTGCCTTACCGTCAACAAAAACCTGTACTAACGTTTGCCTTCCTCTCTCTCTCTCTCTCTCTCTACCTTTCAGTCAGATCAGAATTTAACAGAATTATTTCACAGCCATAAAAAAAAAAAAAAACAACACACTCAACTGATGAATTACATTTCAACAGGTCTAAGGGACCAAGTTTGGTTTGGGCTACTCTCAACTTCATTTAACCAGGGACTGTTCAGTCCCCTAGTTATCGACGCGTTTTCAAGACTGGTCTTCGATCATTGTCGCATAAAATATTTGAGGTAGGTTGTCAACTTGACAAACAGCTTCAGAATAGCTATAAGTTATTAATACAGTGTCCGGTGGCTATATAAATATTAAGTTATTATCACGATGGTAATTTTAGACACTGAAAAATGATCTTCAACTGTTTTCGGTTTTAAGATGAACACAAAGAAATGTGGTTGGCAATTTCGTCGCGAGTTGCTTTTTAATAAGGGGGTAGTTTTGTCATGGAAGCAGTTAGTCTGCTAATACGCGTGCGCGGATGGTGATGGATTTGTTTCTTCTCGTCGATGAATTACTATGGGATTCAGAGCCGATGAAACACGGTAATACCTTTTTATCAAAACATCAGATAAAGGTGAAAGTTGGCAAGTATATATTTTATAACCCTACCTAATTTTTGCAAGTATTTTTTAGTACCTAAATTCAATAGTTCTTGTACTTATCAGAGTAAAAGTGCGTTTCCTATGCCACAGCCATCAAAATCGCAGGTAAGGGTTTTGAACACAATAATGACGTTAACCTATGACGTCATGAGGCTCCACCCACGGTGAAGAAAAGTTTATATATGGGGAAAAGGTCTCTTCACTGTGGCTCTGCCCACTTGCTGAAGACATATTCACTGATGACATATTCACTAATTAATATTAGTACCCATCCTAGGTTTCAGCGATATCAATGATGGCGAGCATTCTAAATAATTTTATTATAATAATAATAATAATAATAATAATAATAATAATAATAATAATAATAATAATTATTATTATTATTATTATTATTATTATTATTATTATTATTATTATTATTATTATTATTATTATTATTTTGTGGAGGTTTCATCGTAGCCTCCACAGCAGTTGTTGGGACTAAGTTGTTAGCTTGGAATTCTTCCATTTCCTTGATATTCGTATTGTTTCTACTTTACAAATAATTAAATGTATGTCATTCATCCACATAATGAACCAGCCTCTAGTTCATTTGTTAGATCTACATCTATTCAGGGCGGGAATACAAAAAGACAATCCGTTTTGTTTTACCACGGGTCTCGACACTATGGGCCTAAGCACACTGGCGACTTTGTAGAGCCACAAGTGGCTGCGTTTTGTGGCGGGGATATTTTCTCCTGTAGGTTCCCATTGTTTTCAAGCTTTGCCGATCACACTTGTGTCTGTGGCTCGCGACTGTGGCAAGCCGTCGCTCGTCCCCGCCACAAACAGCGCATTTTGTGGCGGCGTTTTGTGGCTGGCTGAGAGCACACTAGCGACCTTTGGCGACCACATGTGGCTGCTAATCAGTGATGCAGGAAACTTCGTAGAGTTTGATATTGTAAGTCTAGTATTTCATACATAGCTGTATAATAATGTGTAATAATGTATATCTAATACATAAGTGACACAAGAAATAATTTAGAAAAAGTTTGTAACACATTACATCCTCATTGACTTGCCCTACACTCTGTTCCCAATCATTCTATCCTGCCACGACACTGATCCTATGCTGGAAAAGTAGTCCGAGAACTTTTCTCTTATTGTTATAGCGGATCGAGGGCATCCTGCTTGTATTGCACCATCACCATGTGGTCGCAACTTGTGGCTCTAAAAAGTGGCTAGCGTGCTCTGGCCCGCCACTTTGCGCGGCCACTTGTGGTGCCACAGAGTGGCTAGTGTGCTTGGGGCCTTAAGCCTTCTATTTCCAGCAAGTCAGTAACAGTCACTAGAAGTAGAAGTCAAATGAAAAGCAATGGTGTCTCATTTCCCTCAAAATTTTGAGGTGCAAAGGTCAACACCATTGTTTTATTTCAGTTAATATATCCCATTGCTATTTTTTTTTATTTATATCATAGAGCACCCTAAACAGCGCTCGTGTAGCCTACTTGCTGGAAGTAAAAGGTAATGGTAGTAGTCTAGATTTTGAGGGGCAAGCTATTATTTACCTACTTAATATCAATCAAATGTACCACGATTTTTATATTAATATGCAAGGAAAGGAAAATATACTGGAATCAGTTTGAATGAGGAACATATTGTTATAATCATTGTGTTTTAATAAATATGTTTTAGATGTACAAATAAAGGGTCTAACACTATACATGATTTATTTACAAAATGTCTTCACCGTCACTCTCGAGGAAAGGTCGGGATTCTCTAACAACAGCTCCTGCCCACACTTCTGGGGTGGCCAAGTAACTATTGCTCACTATAGAAATAATTACCTATTCAAGCTATAGTAAATCTTGCCACGGGTCTTCTCTCTTGTGTACAAAGTGGCAAACTTGTAGCACAAATGCAGTCTTACAACCACGGGGAGAATTCCATATCTTGCTGGCCATTATTGAATTAGTTGAAGCCTAGACTGTAAACATATCCGTTCACCGCCAAACTAGTGGATGGGCGGACCCTCATGACGTCATATTATGTTTACGTAACAAATTTTTTTAGGGTCTTTGTGATTTTCTTGGTTCCAGCATCGGCGACTTGATGTTACTCTATAAATATCCAAACTATCGAATTTAGGTACTAAATAATACTTGTAAAAATTAGGTAGGGTTATGAAATATATACTTGCCAACTTTCATCTTTATCTGATGCTTTGGTAAAAAGTTGTTGCCGAAAAACCGTGTTTCATCAGCTCTGAATCCCTTAGTAGTTTTTGATCGCCAAAGCTGTGCCCAAACTACGATTTTTTTTTTTTTTTTTTGTGGTTTAAGTACTTGGATGGACTCGGGAAGGCCTGTATATTTGGTTAACTGTCAACCATTTCATCCCCTGTCTCTTGCTGCTCACCACTCTGGTTACCGATAACTAATTCCAAATCTCATTTAAAGTGTTACAGATTTTTAATGTTGACTTTATCGAGTTAATAAACAATTATATTAATAAGTTGGGTCACATGATGGCCACGTGCATTTTGAATTACATTTCTTTATTACTGAATGAAAGTATAATTCTAAAGGCCTATTCACACACATCAGTGCAGTATCAGTGCCATGTCAGTTCAGTGTCAGTGATATCCATGACGCTTCAGTGACGTCTCTGCACCCATATCCGTAGTGACTCCGTACAGCGTGAAATCAGTGATTTCCAAGATGGCAAAGTTTTCGGATGTGGAGTTCGCAATGATTGCCATAATTTTTTATGAAGAGGAAGAGGCTGAGCATAAAGTGAAGAAAAGAAAGTGGGTACAAGAAGTATGGAAGAAAAGAGAAAGTGAAGGAGAGTTTGCTGCTCAGTACAAGGAATTAGTTGATGATGAAAGAAAATTTTTCCAGCACTTTAGAACGTCCAACAACTGTTTCAACATATTGCTCATTAAAACAGAGGCTCCTCTGAAGAAGCAAGGCACTCACTGGAGAAAAGCTATAACACCGAGGGAACGATTAGCAGTATGTTTGAGGTAAAATAATACAAATATTTTGTAATAGGCTGTTACGGTAATTATCTGTTCAAATCCATACTTGAGATTTTCCTTAGAGATAAATAAATCTTAGGCATCTATTTTGCTGCTGACAGTACATTACTCTACATGTTTAAAAAAGTCTAAATTCTTCTTTTTTGTGTGTTTGTCCATGTTGGTGACTTTTACAATGCTGTAAATTGTAAACCATTACTTGCATATTAAAGAGTTGAGTCCTGAAAAATTGAAAAGTAGTTCTGCAAGGAATTGACGCTGTTTGTAATTGCCGTGCAAGCAGATAGCTTTTGATGCTGATCTTCTTATGTTGCTGTTGTATGTTCTTGAAATAGCTGAGTTGAGGGTAGTGGAGTGGAAGCTGATGATCCGGAGGCTGCAGGAGAAGCTGATGATCCGGAGGCTGCAGGTTCAGTTCTTCCTTCAAATGATTGTTAGGTCATAAGCATCTGCATTTCATATTTCTGTGCTGTGGCAAATATTTCAGATAGTACTACATTCAAATGATAAGGTTTTAAAGTCTTAAAAATTGGAGCAATACCTGATAGAAATGCATCAGCAGGGTGTGGTGATGTGGAAGCTGTTTGATTTTCTTGTTTACTGATCATGTACCCCATTAATTTTGCAGAAGGTGTTTGCTGGGTGCCACTTGCTTTTTTGCTAATTTTCCTGTTGATGACTTTCTTGGAACTTCAAAGGTGGGCTTTGGGTAGGCTGTGGGTTCCCCTGCATCATCTGCAGTGTTCTCTTCTTCATCTTCATCTTGTTGTGCAATATCATCTTGATTGTTTTCTTCATCCTGTTGACTGGCAATGTTCCCTTTGGTTTCCCTCTCGTACGTATATTTCTTTAAGAAGCTTAATTCTGCCCACTCTTAGTTGAAGTCTTCAGAGATTTTCTGTAATTGTCCCTTATGTTTATCCATCTTCCCTTACATAATGTACCTGAAGAAGATTTTTTTTTTTTAAATAGGTTATATTTCTTTCCTTCAGGTACCTAGCTACGGGGGATTCCCAATAAACAATTTCGTTCAGCTACCGCTTGGGGTATAGCACAGTGTACAAGATTGTCATGGACACTTGCAAGACAATAACAGAAATTCTCATGAGTGAAATACTGCCAGATCCTTCAACAAGAGATGTGGAGATCAGTTGCTAATGACTTTTCTGCACTTTGGAATTATCCTAACTGTCTGGGAGCTTTGGGCAGCAAACATTTTACCATTCAGGCTCCTGCAAATAGTGGATTTCTGTACTTTAACAATAATAAGACATTTTCATTTCTCTTGTT
>JANJGK010000050.1:5162472-5167472 GCA_039081455.1 Macrobrachium rosenbergii
CAAAAAAAAACGAGAGAAAAAAAAGAGATTTTCTCTCATTGAATATTCAAATCCGAATGCCAAACGCCCTGTAAAAAGCACGAACAGACAATGAAAACATGAATGGAAGGGCATTCGTATGAAAAGTTTTTTTTTTTTATTTTCTTTTTTGTGTCATTCTCTTTCAAAAGGCGTCCTCATATTTTCACGGGGGATTTCCGAATATCCGAGTTTTTGAGCGACGTCAGTCTTCTCGATATTTCTGCATTATATTCTCGGGTCCGGATTCTCTCTGAAACCAGAATCATTACTGGAAAAAAATAGTATGGACGGTTACTGTGTTTCCCATGAACGAGAAAATATTGATTTTAGGTATTTCAATGAAGATTTTTTAGATAAAAATTGCATTTTAAACAGGAAAATGCTTAGAAACCTTGAGAACAATGTTAACCAGTTGAAGAGAAAAACTTTTAAAGGTTCTTCTTTACTGGGAAAAATAGTAATTGGACTTTAAACAGGAAAAGCTTCATAACCTTGGAAACAATGTGAATCAGTTCAAGAGCAAAACTTTTAAAGATACCTCTTCCTCTGTATTAGAAGTAAGACAATAGTACTTCTTATGAAGAGAAAATATTGATTTTTAGGCATCTCACTGAAGTATTATTAGATAAAAATTTAACTTTAAACAAGAAAATGCTTAGTAAAAGTAGAAACTGTTTGTTAGTTTAAGAGATAAACTTTCTCTCGTCATTTTAGAAGCAAGAAACTAACACACAACTAGCAGAAGAAACATTTTGTTCAGGTACAGTTCAAACTGTCTCCTTACTTCACCCGAAAGCTTATAACACACAGCTAGTGAAAGGATAAAACACTTTGTTCCAGTACAGTTCCATACGCTTCCTAATTTGCATCAGAAAGAGCCTATAAACACTTATTACGAAAATGAAAATACATATTATTCAGAGGAATAAAAACTACTGTGATTGAGAGAAATCAGCTTTCCATAACTTACACCTTTTGTGAATGAACACTGAAACTAGAAAATAATCTTGTAAGGACACGAATCTTTAACAATGGTTGGCAACCGACAAATACAGTCGCTGCTTAAATAGTGTTTACTTTCACTTTTTTCTTTTAACTTTTCGCCCCCATTTTTCTTAACTTTCAATCTCTCCGATATGCAGCCTAAAAATTAAATTAATTTTTCAGCGTCATTGTTTAACGTGGTAATGTATCGTCTGTAAGTCGAATTTTACCAAAAAGCAAGTATGAAAAGGTCATTTAAGAATAAGTGGCCTGAAATTTATCAAGACTAGATCAATTGCTCGACATATTGTGCCACTGACCACATCCACGTGCACACGTCAGCAAACACGATTTTAAACAGAGCCTCCTAATATTTACATTTGAGGAGGAAAAATACTTATTTATTATTGCTAGCCACAATCAGTTTAAAATAACTCTACTCGCATGACAAAGGGTATAATTACAATCAGGAACAAAAATAAACGCCTCACAATTCTTATTAAAAAAAATAGATCTTGCAATAAGAACAGTAATATATTTTACAGTAGCGAGTGCAGTTGAAACAAAATTGGCCTTGTATTAAACTGGACATATTTTAGGTACTGCCTTCTGAAAAAAAAGAAAAATGCAACAGAGTCAGTGATGGGCGCATCGTTAATTTTCTTTGTGCGCGAAATACTATCGTGGAAATAGTCGTGTTATTTGTATTTCTATTCAATGCGCAGTTTTTAATTCTCTCTCTCTCTCTCTCTCTCTCTCTCTCTCTCTCTCTCTCTCTCTCTCTCTCTCTCTCTCTCTCTCTCTCTCACATACACATGCGCGCGCGTACATTTAAATACACAGGAATTTGAGTTATGGCACTGCAGAATAAATCAAGTGTAACTGATACGCATTAGCGTGATTTCTGGTTATGAGTGCAGGTGTACCTGACAGAGAGACGTACAGGCAAAGATGCGTATTTCCTAGCTGCACAGATGTAACAGTTACCCTGTGTATCTTTTACTTAACAATTTAATAGCCCAGATTTTTATTTATTTTTATATTCTCTGTAACTACAAAATATTCCGCGTCGAAATAATTAAGCATCTTTATTTTCATCATCCTGCCATTAGACAACACAGTGATATTGGAGAGAGAGAGAGAAAGAGAGAGAGAGCATGTTTCGACAGAAAGAAAATATAAAGGGAAAATTAACTAAAAGCTAGAAAGGAAAAAGAGAAAGCAATTAATTCCCAGAACAGGGAGAGAGAGAGAGAGGGAGAGGGAGAGAGAGTGATTTCATTACTATTGTTTTCATCGCAACGGATCCTCATTGAGATTTCATGTAAATAACATCAATTTAGGTTAAATGTTTTTGAGGGCTCATGAACAAATCTTTTTAATTAAACTGGACTGATGTCAAATGAATTCCTCTCTTTCGTTTGTAGAATGATTTTAGATAACAATAAATTAGCGGAGGTTTAAACAAGAAAGTGAATTAAATGAGAGCTTAAATTTATTATTATTATTATTATTATTATTATTATTATTATTATTATTATTATTATTATTATTATTATTATTATTATTATTATTATTATTATTTCCTCATTGTACAGGTTGGTGTCGTTCTTGGCTAGCACTCTGCTGGGCCCGCGTTCGATTCCTGACCGACCAATGAAGAATTAGAGAAATCTATTTCTGGTGATAGAAATTAATTTCTCGTTATCATGCGGTTCGGATTCCACAATAAACTGTAGGTCCCGTTGCTAGGTAACCAGTTGGTTCTTATCCACGAAAAATAAATCTAATCCTTCGGGCCAGCCCTAGGAGAGCTGTTAAACTAAGGTATACTTAACTTATTATTATTATTATTATTATTATTATTATTATTATTATTATTATTATTATTATTATTATTATTATTATTATTATTATTATTATTATTATTATTATTCAGAAGATAAACCATATTAATATGGAACAAGCCGACAAAAGGGGTTATTAACTTGAAATTCAAGCTTCCAAAGAATATGGTGTTCATTGGAAAGAAGTTAACACAAGGTAATAGGAAATACAGAAAGAAGAAATCAGTTGTTATGTTAGACAAGAAAAAAATAACTCATTAATTAATAAATTGGTGAAAATGTTATGGTCTGGGCGTTAATATTATTGTGTAAGGTATTCAAATATTTATAATACTGAAATTAAATTTGAAAGCTTAGGCATCACTTAAATATATTGAAATGTAGGTAAAATTTAAAAAGACATCGGAATAACAGCACAAATATCCCCTGGTGAGGATCAAATGCAATATTCATCTGGAAAATTAAATGTCTGTAGCAATTACTGTGTCCTATTTATTCCAGTAAAGTACGGTATAAAGATGAGAGTATATGTTCAATACTTCAGACCAAATTGTAGTTACTGTACTGCGAACGACGGACGTAGCAGAAAACACTTCAGGAATTATGATAGCTAGAGAACTGTAAGCAATCGGCCTCTTTATAAATCTGTCAGTTCAGTTATATATGAACGGATCTTACTTGGAATATACAAACAGAATTCAGCCTCGAGAAAGCTCTCAAAACTACACTGGATTTACTGAGGTTGGATCTTAAATTATAGCTTCACAAGGAGACAGTGGAGAATGAAACACGGGAATAGGTGCTGCTGTAGGGATTATTCATAAAAATAGATTTTGGACGCACACTTGCACAGCTTCGCTGAAAGTAGGCGTTTTCATTCACTGAACCAAATTTACTTCAGCATTTTTCAAGACCTACGATTGTGATAGCATGCTTCTACCTTTCGAAAAAGAACACCAAAAAAGAATATATACAATGAATCCTCGAAAAATTTTAACTGTTACTCCCAGTCAAAGCGTCGTGGAATAGAATGGGACTTCAACTAAAACGTTGGGCTTTTGGGATGAAAAGCCTGTCTGGCTTGGTGCTATCAATTTAGATGGAATTCTTTGCCAGAGATTACTTACAGCTTTTGATGTGCAAAGAATTCTATTTTATTTGTCCCATGGGAAAAGAGAGAAAATAAAATCTTAGCAGCTTTAAATTTATTGACTGAATATTAGAAGAAAATACAGCTGTTGATTCGTACGAGAACAGATGTGTAAAAATGCAGGTGTGGTTGCACTTAAACTGGTTCTTTTTTTAATTTGTGAAATCTTCCTTGTGTTACATGCATAACAAAATAAAGTCATAATAGCTCAGCACACTTTATGCAACTATATGAACTTTTTCGCTTTAAATAATAATAATAATAATAATAATAATAATAATAATAATAATAATAATAATAATAATAATAATAATAATAATAATAATAATATACACCAGCATCTGTACTGAAATTCAATATATATTCGTACATGCAAGAGCATGAGGGTACAAACCTAGTTTTTCATTGCAATTCTGTTAATTGCTAGCAATATTTGTTTCGGTTGTATTGATATTGGTGCCATAACAACTGTTATTGCTACAGATATTTGCTATTTATTCCAGGGCTTCTTTAAAATACTATATATATATATATATATATATATATATATATATATTATATATATATATATATATATATATATATATATATATATATATATATATATATATATATATATATATATATACAGTATATATATATAAAAGATGTATCGGGTTTGCGGACGCGGATGCCGATGAGGATATCAAATTTTTTTTTTTAATTTGAGGATGCGGATATCAGTCTTTTAAATTTGCCGATGCGGATGTGGATATTTGATGACCATACCCTCGAGGATACGGATGCGGATTTTGTAAATCTAAATAATTTAGATATGTTTAATTGTTAAGGACGACTTCCAGCTACATAATTCAAAATTATGATTTGCCATAACATATAGTACATGGGTTGTATAACTTGGAAAATAGGAATGCAGTCGTTTTCACGTATCTGTGTAACGCTTATTTTCATATGAATGCTCAAAGTAATTCGAACAATGAAAGCCGTAAGTGAACTGT
>JANJGK010000050.1:5172472-5224972 GCA_039081455.1 Macrobrachium rosenbergii
GCCTTGGCATCTGGTGGTGAGTGATGCTTTTAACGACTGGTGTAGCCTGTCAATGATGCTTTTGGCCTCTGGGTTGTAGGCAGTCGTATGCATTATACTTGTCCCCAGACTGTTTGCAAGGGCATTCCACAGGGCGGAATTGAAGTTGGCTCCCCTCTCAGTGGTGATGATTTGGGGGACTCTCTGCCTACTGACTATCTACTGTCATATTGGTATTGCTTCTGGACTCTGGTGTTCCTGTCTATGATGGTAAACGGGTATCTGTCCCCCTTGGAGGGGTGTAGGGGTTCTACTATGCTGACGCGGATGTGGGCGAGTCAGTGGTTCATTGTTGTGAGCTCTCCTATCCTGCTTTCGATGTGCCTTGTAATTTATTATGTCTGACACGGGATGCATTCTCTCGTCCACTTTTTTATGTTCTTTCTCATTCCCCACCAGATGTCCTGCTCTGCTAAGATTCAGACAGTTGACCGACACAAGCAATACGGTGATGGGTGCCAAACTAGAGTAGGACACTGATGATGGTCGTTGCCTGCTGGCCTTCCTCAGAAAGAAGCCAATGGCAGTGGAACAGGATAGGTTGTGGGCGTGAGTGAAGGCTCTTCTTCTTAGGCCTTATGGCAAATAGGGGTGAGGGCATCCCGTACTCATTTCACAGGCGATGGTCGTCTCTCCACTGTTGATTGACAGGTTGTGCCATGTGAGGGCAGAGTTGACCGGCTGCCGTCTTTGTAGGCCCTTATCACCTTTCTGCACTTTCGCTATCTCACGATAGGCTATCCCGAGCTGGATGGTGTTTGCTGAGCTTTTCAGTTACTTGATGGTGTAGGAGTGTTCAGCTATCGCTGACAGGTGCCGTTGTTGCCACACTGACCATGCGTCTGCTTTGTGGTTCCTCAAGTATGTGGTGGAATTGGTGGACTGATTTGTAGACTGCCAGGAGCTCCCTGTCAAGCTTGGAGTATTTCTGTTCCACTGCCGTTAGCTTCTTGCTGAAGAAGGCCAGGGGGCAACGACCATCATCAGTGTCCTGCTCCAGTATGAAGCCCATTGCCATATTGCTTGCGTAGGTTGTCAGTGTGAAGGACCTATGGGGTAGAGGAAAAATTAGTGTGGTTGCAGAGGTTATTGCCTGTTTTGCTAAAAGAAATGCTTTATCTTGAATGTCTGTCCATATTAGTTTTTCATTCTTTTCTTTTAGACCCTCGTATATGGGGCTCATTATTTTAGTAATATTAGGTATGAAGCAATGATGATAATTTATTAAGCCTGAAAATTCTTGCACCAATTTCACTGTTGTTGGTTTTGGGAAGCCTGTGATTGCTTTTACTTTTTCTGGTAGGGTTTTAATGCCTTCTGGGTGCTTCTGGTGTCCCAGGAATTCTACCATTTTCTTTTCCCATTTGCATTTGTCTCCCCTTACTATGAGTCCATTTTCTTAGTGTCTTTGAGATGTTTGAGGTTGGGGCTCAATATTTGGATGTTGTCAACATATACCATGCAGAATAGAAGGTCACCAAGCAGTTCATCCGTCAGCCTTTGGAATGTTGCCCCAGAGTTCCAGAGGCCCAAACAGCTGCAATTGAATGTGTAGGTGCCGAATGGGGTGATGATTGCATCTTCTCGATCTTCTTGCACTACTGGGACTTGGAAATATCTCTTTAGTGGATCTATTTTTGTGAAGATTTTTACTCTATTCATCTGGTTGGTTATGTCTGTTATATTTGGTAGTGGGTATCTGTCAGGTTTTGTTTTGATGTTTAGTCATCGGTAGTCTCCAGACGGGCACCATGTTCTATCCAACTTCGGTACCATGTGGAGGGGTGATGCCCAAGGGCTGGGTTCTTTTTGGCATATTTCCTCTTCTTCCATTTCTTTGAACACCTGCTTGGTGTAGGTAAGCTTCTTTAGGGACAAATTTGAGTGGATCGGAGGACCTTTGTTTTCTATGTGATGCTGGATGCTATGTTTTACTGGTTTGGTTAAGTAGTGCTTCAGGTCGTCCTTGAATTACTACTTTGTATTCTCGTGGGAGTTGCCACATTTCTGGCGGTGGGGCGGCTGGTGTGATTGGGCATATTAGTTGTTTTCGTTGACTCGTTGATTGGTATGGTAGTAGTACCTCTGTTTGCCCATTAAGATGATGTTGGCAATGTTCTTGGAATCAGCTGTTTTGCTGCTATGTCCAGTGAGGTGAGCTAAGTTTTTATTTTCAAAGCCCGAACGGACTTTATCATTCATCTTGTGTTTAACCTGTAATGCTCTTTTTTACATATGTTTTGTTTTTAATATTTCGTTTTTTATTTCTATATGCCATTTTTTTTCTTTCATTTATCTGATGTGTTTTTTTTTATCAGGAACATGGGGGAAATCCCACAACCATGTTGTTTTCTGTTCCCGTTTTAAGTGACTTTTTTTTTGTTTCCTCTGATGTATCACTAGAGGTCGCAAATTAAAGGGAACTGAGGCAGTAACCATGGCTTCGGTCATGGTAGATATCCGACTTATATGTTGTGGAGACTTGACTACTCACTGTTGAGGGCACTATGTGCAAAGGTTGGTCTTTCCTTTATCTTGCTGATTTCAGGGTTCAGGCTTGTTCCTTACCCATTATACCATTTTATTTTATTTCAATTCATTTACCACGTTAAACTTATGAATAAACTGTATTTTTAAGGACATGGATTTACTGTTATTCCTAGATTTGTTAGTAGTTTGCTTGTAGTGAGAGTGAGAGAGAGAAAGTGGGAACAGTTCTTCAAAGAAAACGTAAGCTACAGGTGACGACTGTTATGACAACTGAAACAGATTAAGTCTTTCTGGTTTGGGAATCTGAATTCTCCAAATCTGACTTAACAGTGTGCGGTGGCAGCTAGAGAAGGACGTATTACGTTTTCGGAGGGACTGGTGATTGTATAGGAATTAGGATGTATGGGCCAGGTTCATCAGGGACTGTTGACGTAGCAATCTGCAACCCTCGCGATGGAGGGAAGACAACGCACTCAGTGTGTAAGGAATCTGTGTGTGGCTTACAGTGTATGGTTTGTTTATCAAGATACCCACGGGTTGCGTGGTTTTTAGATTAGTGAGTTATATACAGGTGCTTTAGTTTTGCATGTAAGCGGGGACACTGGGGATATAATTACGTAAGTGCTCTCTTTGTGTTATTTGTAGTGCAGATTACAGGGAAACAAGCAGGATTTAGTTTTTTTTTTTTTTTTTTACCTAGTTGTTCTTGTTTTTCTTTTGATTGGGTGTCCATGTAACCAGTGCCTGGTCGCTAGGGTGGTGGCACTACTTCATCTTGGTTTTATCCCTGTTCAGTGAATTTGGGTTGCATTGCAACAGAATGAGAGGGAGTGGCAGGGACGGGGGGAAGGTTCTCGGCTCTTCACCTCCTGTCCTCTTTTTCTTTTCTGATTCGACCTAGTCCCGTTTTCTGTATATTGTGGGTAGACTGATGTAGTTTGCCATTGGCTGAGACTAATGTATTTTTGTTATCGGCGGTTTGCATCAGCGATTAGGAACTAATTGGGATGTTATGGAATACTTTTGTTTTTATTTTTGTTTCAATTGTTGTTTTAATAATTCGTTAACGGTTGTTACGTTATTGGGAATAAACATTCCTAGATTTTTATTTTTTTTTTATTTGGTTTTCCCATCGACTTCACAGGGATTTTCTTTTGGAACTTCTAGTTGTTCATGAAGTTGAGATCAGGTCGTGTAGTTGGGACTCGGAGTTTTATTAATCTCGACAATATGGCAGGAGGTGACGAAGATAAAGACAAGAAGACCCTGCTTCATAAGTTCACCACAGTTGCTTCCGGGATCCAACCATTTTAAGGGTTGTTCGACGGAGTTCTTCAATCCCTTGAGTTTTTTAGTGAGGGAGTGTCGAATTACCTGGCTGCCAAGAAAACTTCAGACTGTGAAGAGGCTTTGAATGAGGCGAAAGGTTTCCTCAGTTTGGATCGGGGCGATATCAGGCAATATTGTCGTAGTCATCAATTTGGAAAGTGTAAGTCCTGGCAGGGTTGAAGTATTTGCAATTGTAATTTAATTGAAATATAATTAATTACAGAATTTCGTGTAATTGTAATTGAAAATGAAATTATAGTAAGTAATTGTGATTTAATTAATTATAGGATGATATAATTTAATTGTAATTATAAAATTGAAGTGGTAGAGGTCGGGCTCCTTTAGGAGTGATAGGGTGCTTTCAGTTCGCTTATAATAAGATTTAAATTTGCTGGTGCTCCGCCACTAATGCTAATAAATACTGTTTTAATATAACCTCTGCTCTTCTATCACTTACACTTCTGGAAATAAATTATGAAACCCTATTAGCTCGATTTGCTCGCCTCAATGTACTGTTTCCTGTGCCAAAGATTAGCGTTTACTCTTGCACCCAAACCCTTTGTAAGTGTAACTGTAATTGTAATTGATTTTGTTGTTAAGTAATTGTAATTGTAATGTAATTGCTATTTCCAAATGTATTTCTAATTGTAATTGTAATATACATTTTTTGAAAGTAATTGTAATTTTAATTTATTTCTTCAAGTGTAATTACTCCAACCCTGGTCCTGGAACGATCTCAAGGGTTTTCTGAGGTCAGCATATGGGACGGCCGAAGCCAGAGATGCAGTCCGAAACCTCAGATCGCTCTTTAAGATTAGAAACGGTCAGGATTCCTTGGTCAGATTTAGTTCCAGATTATATGATGTTGCGGGAGATTTAACAAAGAAATTGAAGGCGTCTGCATGGGTACATGGTAGAAACATTTCTTTAGACAACTTTGAGAAGCTATTGAATTTTGCATGGCTTTTAAATGACATCCAAGATGTAATAGTGGATAGTTTTGATAAAAGGATAGAACGTGGGGTCTGATGAAGCCTTACTTTTCTCTTAGGTTAACAAGCACATGTCGAAATGTCCTGCAGTGGATAGCACATTTTTTAATGGGATACCGAAGGCTTCCGGAACTATTCCAAAGCACCAGCCACAGTGGGATTCTAGTTTTCCTTCCACATGGTTGTGTGCTAAGACAGAGGGTAGTAGGGGATCTATGGTTTCAACGACGCAGCTCCATTGCTTCAGCTGTAATAGGTAGGGTCACACCAAGAACTTTTGCCGAGTGAGATATTGTGGTATCTTCAAGACCTTAGAGCACGGTTGGCGATTTGTTCAGTTCTTAAATGGGGTGAGTTTAGGAATGTGCCTCAGGATTCTGGCATTTCCAATAGAAGAACTCCTCGAGAGGGTTTTTCGAGAGTATCTGAGGATCAGCAGAATTTTTGGAGGACAGAACAAAAAAGGGCAAAGGGTAATGGGTGATTCCTGTCATATAGGACTTCTAGCTGAGGCCCTGGAGCTGAGGCCAATTGTTTGATGGTCTGTGTGCCGAGTCGATGTTTTAGCATTCATTGACACTGGCATTTCTGTCCATCTAATGAATTATGATTTATATCAATCAACGTTTCCCAGTCATTATTTGAGACCTACTGAAGAGAAAGTCTGTGATGTTCAAGCCCATAGGTTGGATGTTTTAGATTCCACGGACATCTGCTTTTCCCTGGGTAATAAAGTTATGGCAAGATTTTCCATAGATTTGTGGAAGGTTTTTCCACACTGTCATCTCCTTTGACAGATGTGTTGAGGGATGACGTGCAGTTTGTGGGGTGAGAGGCAACAGTTAGCTTTTCAGAAAATCAAAGAGGCTTTAATGAATCCCCCGGTGCTGAAGTTTCCAGACTTCAAACAACCTTTCATTTTTGGTAACAGATGCTATTCCCGATGGGATAGGGGCCGGCTATATGCAGAAATTTGATGGTAAATTGCATCCCATGACTTTCTATAGTAGGAAATTTAAGACACTGGGTAGTAATGAGAGGTTGATGGCCACCACAGATAAGGAGGCCTATGTGGTAATGTCTAGTTTGGTTCATTTTAAGATGTCATTAATGGGCAACAAAGTTGAGGTTCTTTGCAGATCATAATCTATTGTTGGATCTTTGTAATAAGCCGGATCTTTCCCCTAAGAGGACTGGGTGGTTTTTGACAATTATGGATTTAGACACTAAGCTTAAGTATATAGAAGGCAGACAATGTTGTAGCTGATGCCCTTAGTAGAAGTTTTTATGATACGGAGGGTTCTTGTTTTTGTTATATATCTGGGATATTAGTTTAGTAGCGGCTAAACAAGATGAGGATGAAGTTTTAGCAGACACAAAGGCGTTTCTTAGAGGGGAATTGGTTAGAAAGGGTTATTGGTTGCCTTTTGCGGGTCTCAAGTTAGAGGGTAATTTGTTAGATAGGAAAATTAGGTATAAGTTGAGGAGTAGTGAAGATAATGAGCATACAACACAGATAGTGTCCCAGAAAGTCTAGTCCATAAGGTCTTGAACATTGTGCATTGTTAATTTGTTAGTACACATTTTGGGGATTGAGAATATGTATCAGAACATATGAGGTAGGTTCTTTTGGAAAAATATGTTCTCATCAGTGGAGAATTTTGTGAAGGCTTTTTCAGAGGGTCCATGTGGATATATTGTCGAATTTCTGTGAGTCTGGTTATGGCCACAGACATCTGTTGGTTATTGTTGATGAGCTAACTAGGTTTGTAGAGATTTTCCCTTTGAAGCATAAGACAGCAGAAGAGGTTGCTATTGAGTTTTTCAGTGGACATGTTTGCCATTATGGTGTTAATGAGGTACTTATTACAGATAATGGGAGAGAATTAGTGAATAAGACTTTAGTGTCTTGTGGAAGTTATGGGAATACAGAAAGTAACTATTATTCCGTATAGGCCTGAGGCTAATGGGTTATGTGAATGGGCTAATAGGAAAGAAATCAAGGCTCTCAGGGTCACTGTAGGTGGGAATAATAAGAACTGGGATAGGTACTCAGACGCAGTTCAGCATAGCATAAATACAATGGTTAGTGACACCATGGGGATGTCACCGGTAGAAACGTTGTTCTGTTATCCAGTGCGAGGCACGTTCGATTTGCTATCTATTCCATCTCATTGTGATGATACGGATAGGTTGTTAGTCTCTACAGCTAAAGACAGATACGCATGTCTCAGCAGTAATCTTAAGTCTAAGACACAAGAAATGGTTGATACAAGGAATTCAGAATCAGGGAATGTAAAAGTTGCAATTGGGGATAATGTGCTCTTAAAGATCAACGTCAGGAACCAGTTAAACCCTTTATCAGATAAACATACTTTCAAAATCTCAAAATCCCATAGTAATGGTACAAATCACCCGCAGTGAAAATCATTTGTGAAAAACAAAGACTTCCTGCATTCTTCAAAGTAGATTCTAGTACTCCCAGTGGTAAAACATCCCCAGAAATACACCCCTTCGAAGCTGCTATTACTATTTGAACCTGAGATTTAATCTCATCTAATAAAGACTCAGTTTCTTTCTCAATATTAAATAAGGCAGTTTGAGAAGTGGAAAATACAATTGTCACGTTTAAGTCTCCATGAACACCATCAGCAGTAGCCAGCAACACATTCAAAGATTTCCTCAATTTCTCAAACTCCTCTTGTAGTTTATTATTACTATCCTGTAATGGTGTCAATGCTTTCCCTTGTACAGCTAATTCTGCCCCCATTTCTTCAACTTTCGCTAAACTTTCAAATGACACAACTGCTACGGCCCCGACTATTAGTTGGGCTCCCCTCTTACGCCTCATAGATGTAACCTCCGAATTAGAAGATGTCATATCTGGAAGCCATGTTAAAGTCTCTGTAATCTTACCCTACACCCTAACTGCTGTAACCTTAATTTCAGTCAACCAACCACACAAAGGAACAGACAGATTCTGCCCAATGTTCATCTCATCCAATGAAAGTATTAGCATTCTCACTTCATCCTGAGATGTTTGAAGCTCTGCTCTCACCAAGCCTACGTCTTCAAATTCAATACTAAAAGTCACTCGGTCAGATGACAACCACACTTCATGGTCTTCTTCTATGATCATGCCCAGACCCAATTGCACTCTTGTTTTGGCACAAACAACCACTTCCCAAGGCTACAGGCAAACAAAACTTTGTAGCCTTAGGAAGTGGTTGTTTGTGCCAAAACAAAGAGTGCAATTGGGTCTGGGCATGATCATAGAAGAAGACCATGAAGTGTGGTTGTCATCTGACCGAGTGACTTTTAGTATTGGCCGAGCTCTATAGAACATTATAATATATATATATATATATATATATATATATATATATATATATATATATATATATATATATATATATATATATATATATATATATATATATATATATATATATATATATATATATATATATATATATATATATATATATATATATATATATATATATATATATATATATATATATAAAGTATGTTAACCTTTTGTGTAGTTAAGCATTTTGTTGGCTTGAAGATGTTCATGGGCCAGAGAAAATCAAGTGTCAGTGCTTACGAAGTTTGATGGTCAACTCTGCTTCCCATGGAGACAGAGAACATTCTTCGCTTGTGGGGTCTAGCTGACATATGACACCTTGAACAATGATCCTAATCACGTCATGGAACATTCCCACAACGGAAGTCGTTGGCGGACACGTTCCGGACGATAGTTCGTTCAAGAGTTCGCTCCAATGGGCGGAATATATGAGGTGTTGATTTTACATTTTGAGTGCAGGTTAACTATTCGGGTGCTAATCTCTTTTGTGAAAGACCTGTTTTGTTGGGGTGCTTTTGAGCTGCCAGTGAGGTGAGCTAAGTTGTTATTTTCAAAGCCCGAACGGACTTCATCATTTTTTTTTTTTTTTTGTGTTGAACCTGTACTGCTTTTTTACATATGACTTATGCATTGCATATATCTTTTTATTTCCATTTGCAAGTTTTAAGCCACTTGTGTTTTTAATATTTCGTTTTCGATTTCTATATGCCATTTTATTTCTTGCATTGATCTGATGAGTTTTTTTTTTTTTCAGGAACATGGGAGAAATCGCACAGCCATGTTGTTTTCTGTTCCTGTTTTAAAAGTGACCTTTTTTTTTTTGGTTCCTCACAAATTAAAGGGAACTGAAGCAGTAACAATGGCTTCGGGCATGTTAGATATCTGACTTATATGTTGTGGAGACTTGATTACTCACTGTTGAGGGCACTATGTTTGTGCAAGGGTTGATCTTTCCTTTATCTTCATGATTTCAGGGTTCAGGCTTGTCCTTACCCATTATACCATTTTATTTTATTTCAATTCATTTGCCATGTTAGACATATGAATAAACTGTATTTTTATAAATACGGCTTTGCTATTATTCCTAGATTAGTTAGCAGTTCGTTTGTAGAGAGATTGAGGGAGAAAAAATGGGAACAGATCTGCAAAGAAAACGTAAGCTACAGACGACGACTGATATGATAATTAAAACACATTAAGTCTTTCTGGTTTGGGGATTTGAATTCTCCAAATCTGGCTTAGCATATATATTATCACAATTGT
Organism: Macrobrachium rosenbergii; assembly: GCA_039081455.1. NCBI lineage: Eukaryota > Metazoa > Arthropoda > Malacostraca > Decapoda > Palaemonidae > Macrobrachium > Macrobrachium rosenbergii. Next base: position 5,181,956 of record JANJGK010000050.1, read on the forward strand.
TATTGCGTCCATCTAATTGTCATTAAAGAATGATACTGAAGAATCACTTAACATCTTGCTGTCATAAGAATACATCTCTTGGTTTGAATTAACAAGACATGAAACTATCAACCAGAATTGTTATTAACTTTCGGTTAATAATAATCCCGTGAATCCACTACAATACTCTTTTAACTTCAGGGATACCCAATATTCTTGCACAAATCCACTTCAGTTTTCAACTCACTACTTCCCCATCTCAAACAGAACGTCCCGACTCCCATGTTATCCAAGACAATTAATCGGGAGCCCCTGTCTTAGAACACACTTAAGGTATTATTTACATACCCTAATCATTCCTATCCATCTCCGCTGGAACAAATATTACAAAACATATCCAGAAGATAATGAATAATTCCTTTAGCCTTTACGAAGTAGCTGAGATTATGGCATAACGTGACCCTTTCCGAAAAACGACGTTAGTTTCATTTATATTGTCAGAATTTTAATTAAAATTATTCAGCTTTATTCGAATGTTTCAAGGAAGTGTTTGTACAGGGATGAAGACGTTGAATGTATGTGGAATAAGAGATTGAATATGTTGCTAGCTGGAGGAATATGTTGCAGTTGTGTTATTATTATTATTATTATTATTATTATTATTATTATTATTATTATTATTATTATTATTATTATTATTATTATTATTATTATTATTATTATTATTTGGTCAGGAGACCTTCTCTTACTGCAATAATATTGAAAATAATAACCATTTCAAATGCACTGAGTTTCTTGTTTGTTATTATCTATTTGCCTTGTGGTTTTCTTTCCAAGCATAAAAAAAATTGTCAGTAATGCAGACATTATACTTTTGCCTTTTTAAATGAAAATACACTTGTTTCTGTACAGAAAGTATAAAGCTGAATGAGATGCCATTTGAACACATGTTATGTATAATCACACGACCATCTGCAATCCGGGGAAAATTTTAATCTTTCATATATTAAAAAAAAAAAAAAAATAGAATGTGATATGTGAATATGTTGCCAAAGATCTGATTTTCTTATCAGCGAGAGAGAGAGAGAGAGAGAGAGAGAGAGAGAGAGAGAGAGAGAGAGAGAGAGAGAGAGAGAGAGAGAGAGAGAGAGAGAGAGAGATTTAATTTTAATAGTACATACTAAAATATAAGGAAACATGACTATGTCAAGGTGGAACCACTTATAGTGAGACAATGAGATAAAATAGGACTATATTCTAACACAGAGAGAGAGAGAGAGAGAGAGAGAGAGAGAGAGAGAGAGAGAGAGAGAGAGAGAGAGAGAGAGATTTAATTTCAATAGTACGTACTGAAATGCATGTTAACCTGATTATCTCAAGGTGAAACCAGTTGCATTGAAACAATAAAATAAAATAGGAATTTATTTCTCTGGGAACTAAACACTAAACCAGGGTGCATTAGGAAAGCCACTAAAGTTTAAGAACCGTGAAGAGAAATTGTAGAAAATTTTCTAGCGATCGTTTCGGATGTTTAAGGAAACGTATTCAGCCACTAACGGAAAGAGGTCAGCTTACGTGACTTAAATGGGATAAGGCTTTGGAAAATGTGTTACAGGATGTAAGGAAATGTCTGTTACTCATTTGACCCCGCCTTTTTTTATTAGTATATAGATATCCGCCATATTCTTTTACATAATTATTTCCAAATGAACACCATTTCTTTCATATAATTTATTGTAGATGAACTTCCATTGTTTAATATAATTTATTTCAAATGAGCACCATATTCTTTTATATAATTACTTTCAAATAAACACCATATTCTTTCATTTAATTACTTTCAAACGAACAAAACATTTCCATACAATTACTTTCAAATAAACACCATATACTTTCATGTAACTATTTACAAATTAACACCATATTCTTCTCATAAAATTACTTTCAAATTAACACCATATTTTTCGTATTATTGCTTTCAAGCGAACACGATATTCTTTCACATAATTAATTTCAAATGAATATATACCATATTCTTTTCATATAATTACTTTCAAATAAACACCATATTCCTTCATATAACTACTTTCAAATGAACACGGTATTCTTTTCATACAGTTACTTTCAAATCAATACTATATTCTTTTATATAATTACTTTCAAATAAACACCATATTCTTTCACATAATTACTTTCAAATAAACACAATATTCTTTTTATACAATTACTTTCAAATGAACACTATATTCTTTCATAAAACTTCTTTCAAATAAACACAATATTCTTTCATATAATTACTTTCAAATAAACAACATATTCTTTCATATAATTACTCTCAAATAAACATGATCTTACATATAATTAATTTCAAATAAGCACCATATTCTTTTCATACAATTACTTTCAAATGAACAGTATATTCTTTCATATAATTTCTTTCAAATAAACACAATATTCCTTCATATAATTACTTTCAAATGAATACCATATTCTTTTCATAAAGTTATTTTCAAATAAACAACATATTCTTTCATATAATTATTTTCAAAAGAACACTATATTGCTTCATATAATTACTTTCAAATGGACACTATATTCTTATAATTTCTTACAAATTAACACCATATTCTTTCATATAATTACTTTCAAATGGACACTATATTCTTATAATTTCTTACAAATGAACACCATATTCTTTCATATAATTACTTCCAAATGAACACTGTATTCTTTCTTATAATTTCTTACAAACGAAAAGCAAATTCCTTCATATAATTACTTTCAAATGAACACTACATTCTTTCGTATAATTTCTTTCAAACAAACACCATATTCCTTCATATAATTATTTTCAAATGAAAACAATATTAATTTCTTACAATCACTTCCAAATGAATACTATATTCTTTCATATAATTTCTTTAAAAATGAACGCGATACTTTTTCATATAATTACTCTCAAAATAAGCCCATGTTCTTTTCATACAATTACTTTCAAATTAATACCATATTCTTTCATACAATTAGTTTTAAATAGACACCATATTCTTTCATATAAGTACTTTCAAATGAACAAAAAATAATTTTCATACAATTACTTCCGAATGAACACAATATCCTTTCACATAATTTCTTTAAAATAAATACCATATTCATTCACATAAATATATTCAAATGAATAACATAGTATTTTCATAAAATTAGTTTCAAACAAACAATATATTCTTTCAAATAATTACTTTCAAATGAACACAATGTTCTTTTCATACAATTTCTTTTAAATAAACACCATATTCTTTCGTATACTTAATTTCAAATGACAACCATACTCTTTTCATAGAATCACTTGCAAATGAACATTATATTCTTTCATATGATTTCCTTTAAATGAACTCAATATTCTTTCATATATTTACTTTAAAATAAACAATATATTCTTTTCATACACAATATTCTATCATATGTTTACTTTAAAATAAACGGTATATTCTTTTCATACAATTACTGTAAAATAAATACCATATTCTTTTCATGCAATCACTTTCAAATAAACTCCATACTCTTTTATATAATTACTTTCAAATCAAAATAATTTTCTTTCATATAATTACTATCAAATGAAAACCATATTCTTTTCATGCAATTACCTTCAAATCAACACTATATACTTTCGTATAATTACTTTTCAAGTGAACACCAAATTGTTTTCATGTAATTACTTTCAACTAAATACCATATTCTTTCATATAATTATTTTCAAATGAACACCATATTCTTTTCATACAATTACTTTTAAAAACACCATATTCTTTCCTATAATTACTTTCAAATGAACACTATATTCTTTCATATATTTTTTTTTCAAATGAACACAATATTCTTCACATACAATTACGTTTAAATAAACACCATATACTTTCACATAATTATTTTCAAATGAACACCATATTCTTTACATACAATTAATTTCAAATAAATACCCTATCCTTTCACATAATTATGTTCAAATGAACACCATACTCTTTCCAGATAATTACTTTCAAATTAACACAAATCTTATTTGATATACTGTAATTACTTTCAAATGAACACCATATTCTTTTCATACAATTACTTTCAAATAAACATCATATTCTTTCATATAACTACTTACAAATAAACACTATATTCTTTCACATAATTTCTTTCAAATGAACACAACATTCTTTTTATACAATTACTTTCAAATGAACACTATATTCTTTCATATAATTTCTTTCAAAAGCACACAATATTCCTTTTATACAATTACTTTCAAATGAAGAAAATATTCTTTCATATAATTTCTTTAAAATGAACCCAATACTCTTTTACATAATCACTTTCAAATAAACAACATATTCTTTCATATAATTACTTTAACATAAACGCCATATTCTTTCATATAATTACTTTCAAATAAACACCATATTCTTTTCATACAATTGCTTTCAATGAACATTATTCTGTTTCATTAAATTTCTTTCATATTTACACAATATTCTTTCGTATAATTACTTTCAAATAAATCTCATATTCTTATCATACAGTTACTTTCAAATACACACCATATTCTTTCATATAATTATTTTCAGCAGAACACCATATTCTTTTCATACAATCACTTTCAAATGAATACCATATTCTTTCATGTGTTGTTTTTTTTCAAATAAACAAAATATTCTTTTCATATAATTACTTTCAAGTAAACACTATATTCTTTCATACAAATACTTTCAAACGAACACTATATTCTTTCACATAATTTCTTTATAACGAATAAATTATTCTTTTGGTATAATTTCTTTCAAAAGAACACAATATTCTTCTCATACAATTAAGTTCAAATAAACACAGTAATTTTTCATATAATTACTTTCAAATAAACACCATATTCTTTCATATAATTACTTGCAAATAAACACGATTAATTACTTTTAAATGAACGCTATATTCTTATAATTTCCTACAAATGAAATCAATATTCTTTCATAAAATTACTTTCAAATGAAAACTATATTCTTCCATATAATTACCTTCAAATGAACACTATACTTCATTTAATTTCTTACAAATGAACAGCTTACTCTTTCATATAATTACTATTAAATTAATTGCATATTGTTTTCATACAATTGCTTTCAAATAAACACCATACTCTTTCATATAATTATTTTCAAATGAACACAATATGCTTTTCTTACAATCACTTTCAAATGAAAACTATATTCCTTCATATGATTTCTTTCAAATGAACAGTATATTCTTTTCATACACTTGCTTTCAAATAAAAATTATATTCTGTCATATAATTACTTTCAAAAGAAGACAGTATTCTTTTCATACAATTATTTTCAAGTAAACACCACAGCCTTTCATATAATTGCTTTCAAATAAACATCACATTCTTTCATATAATTACTTTTAAATTAACAAAATATTCTTGTCATACAATTACTTTCAAATGAACACGATATTCTTTCAATTAATTTCTTTCAAATATACACAATATTCTTTCATACAATTACTTTCAAATAAACACCACACTCATTCAGATAATTAATTTCAAGTGAACACCATGGTCTTTTCATACAATTACTTTCAAATAAAAACCATATTCTCTCGTACAGTTACTTTCAAATGAATACAATGTATTTTTTTTTTTTTTTTTTTTGCAAATAAACACTATCTTCTTTCACAGAATTATTTTCAAATGAACAGCATATTCTCTTCATACAATTAATTTCAAATAAACACCATATTCTTTCATACAATCACTTTCAAATGATCTCTATATTCTTTCATATAATTTCTTTCAAATGAACACAATATTCTTTTGGTTTAATTACTCTTAAATAAAAACCATATTCTTTCATATAATTACTTTCAAATCAACTTCACATTATTTCATATAGTTACTTTCAAATGAATAACATATTATTTTCATACAATTACATCCGAATGAACGACACATCCTTTCGTATAATTACTTTCAAATAAACATCATATTCTTTCATATGATTACTTTTGAATGAACACCATATTCTTTCTATACAATTACTTTCAAATTAATACCATATTCTTTCACATAATTTCTTTCAAATAAACACCAAATTCTTGTATATAATCACTTTCAAATAAACATCATATTCTTTCGTATGATTAATTTCAAATGAACATAACGTTCATTACATACAATTACTTTCAAATGAGCACTATCTTCTTCATATAATTTCTTTTAAATGAACACAATATTCTTTTCATGCAATTACTTTTAAAGAAACACCATACACTTTCACATAATTATTTTCAATTGTACACCATATTCTTTTCATACAATTAGTTTCAAATAAACACCATATTCTTTCACATGATTATGTTCAAATGAAGACGATATTCTTTTCATATAATTATTTTCAAATTAATTCTATATTCTTTTCATACAATTACTTTCAAATAAACACCATATTCTTTCATATAATTATTTTCAAATAACACCATACTCTTTCATATAATTACTTTCAAATGAACACCATATTCTTTCAAGTAACTACTCTCAAGTTAATCCATATTCTTTTCATACAGTTACTTTCAAATAAACATCATATTCTTTCATATAAATAATTTTAAATGAACACCATATTCTTTCCATGCAATTACTTTCAAATAAACACCATATTTTTCCATATAATTGATTTCAAACGAACGCCATATTCTTTCATATAATTACTTTCAAGTGAACACCATATTCTTTCAAATGAAAACCACATTCTTTTCATACAGTCTCTTTCATATAAGCTCCATATTCTTGCTTATAACTACTTTTAAATGAAAACCATGTTCTTTACATATAATCACTTTGAAAGTAACACCATATTCTTTCATATAATTAATTCTAAATAAACACCATATTCTTTCATATAATTAATTCTAAATGAATACCATATTCTTTCATATAATTACTTGCAAATGAACACGATATTCTTTCATATAATTATTTTTAATTTAATTCCATATTCTTTTCATATAATTACTTTCAAATAAACACAATATTCTTCCATATAATTACTTTCAAATGAACACCATATTCTTGATTATAATTTTCAAATGAAAGCCATATTATTTTCATATAATTACTTTCAAATAAACACCATATTCTTCATATAATTACTTTCAAATGAACACCATATTCTTCGGAAGCTTGAATTTTAAATCAATGACCCCCATAGGCCTTTTCCATATGAATAGGGTTTACCTTGTGAATAATAATAATAATAATAATAATAATAATAATAATAATAATAATAATAATAATAATAATAATAATAATAATAATAATTATAATAATAATAAGAATAATAATAATAATAATAATAATAATAATAATAATAATAATAATAATAATAATAATAATAATAATAATAATAATAATAAAACTTCTTCTCAGAATGACAGTTCGTAACAAAGATGTTGAAATTAATGACCTATATAGTCCCCATTTCCATCATTAAATAACAGGATTCTCTTAATTAACACACAAAAAACACATAGGCACACCTCCGTCATAGTAATTCATTAGCTGCCTTTCAAAGTGTCCAAGTAAGAGTTAATTTCCGGACCCACTTTCCTTTTATGCTGCCAAGCCATTCATTGAGATTCTTCTCAGCAAAAGACAGAGGGTCAACGGTTTCAAAGTCTTGTGTTAGATTCCTCGAATATTTTATTTTTTCGTTGGCCTCGAGAATACTGACAGACGTTGTGTAGATTATTTTACTCTTTTATAATAATAATAATAATAATAATAATAATAATAATAATAATAATAATAATAATAATAATAATAATAATAATAAGTTATATTTTTTTTATCATCAGCAATGATAATAGCTGTTGCTGTAGCAATATGACCAGAATAACTGGAGATATTTACCTAATTTAGAATATTTTTCTCTAAATGTCATTGTCATAGTCTTTATTTTCATTTTTTTTTGGGGGGGGGGTGGCATTTATGTATTCCAGAGACCTGACATTTCGTCATCTTCATTCCGACAGCAATACGAAGACACTAAATCCAATAAGTAACTGCCAACAGTCCTCGTCACTCTGTCGCTTATTCCACGTTTTAGATTTGCATTGAATCGTTTCGTCAAGTGGCGGAAGTGACGCAGGAATACAAGGCTGTCAGGCCAAAGCCTCATCCACAAGTTTGTCAGGGATTAATGGAATAACCTTCATGCATATGAATCTATGTCCATCAGCTGTCACTCTTGGCTGAACGTTGGTTTTGCTGAACTCGAAATGTACAGTATTACTTCAGTTCAAATTGCTTTTGGGGAGAAATAGAGTTCCAAAGAAGGAATGTTCAGTTTTCAGTTCTGGTCAGAGGCCAGTGGGAGCAAAGAAAGATTATAAGACGTTAAATGCATATAAAAGAATGAGATCAAAATATTTTGATATTACGAAGAGTCCAAATCATTTTATCCGAAAAAACTGGCTTTCTTTTTTTTCAGGCCTAATCTCATTGAAATAATATCATATCCAGACGTATATGTGAAAAATCCTATTATTGTATTAACATCTGAATTTTCATGTTATTCGTAGATGCTGACCATTCTTCAAACACCATTAAGATGCTACTTTCATATGTGCTCTGCACCTACTTAGATTAGATAGAATCAGTGTTTTGTGATTTCATTGATAAGATCAGTTCCCTCTTGATCTTTTCCTTTTTAATTCGCTGAACCTTTCTGATTCGTATATACTTTTAAGTTAAAAAAGGACATACAGACACACACACTTGTGTGCATTTGTGTAAGTAAGAATTTGTGTACACGCTCGTGACACACGATCTTTGCAATTTTTAGCTAATCTCGCAGGTAGAAGACTGTGACCTGGACGTTTGATAATTCAGCATTTTTCGTACACTAACCTTTGGATTTCGAAGCATCGTCAATACGTGTCCGGGCGGAGCTTTCCGTCCCTGTTCTACATAGAACTTTCTAGAAGCCCTGGGTCCGGTTTTAACTAAGATTCCTAGGTGTGTTAAACGGAAGTGTGTATAAGTTCATGCATTGTGAAAATCGCTATGTGAGAGGGCCTTTTGTGAAATGTGTGGCATTGCTGTGAAAAAAAGTGGCAGACAGACACTGGAAATTGCAAGTTCTTATTCCTTGCTCGAAGGGTGAGTTTTAAAATACTTTAATTAACATTGTAGTGGCTCACCATTTCATTTTAGTGATTTATCTTTTACGTCATTTTTATTATCAGTGTTTTGAAATGTGTTCGTGGTGTTATGATAGTATCACAGACCTTTTTAATTTTGTTGTTAATGAGGGGTATTTCTTCCTTGACAGATGTTTCAATGGATAGCCATGTTTAGGCTGCGATAGTCATGCACCGACATGCATGTAACGTAACCATTATGGGAAGTAGTAATTTATAAGGAACTGTGACTAAGGACATATAATTACAATGGAGACTTATCTGGTTTAGGGAGTGAAATGGGGAAGAATCCCAATTATGATTTTGGTGTTTGCTAAGATGTTTTGTTGGGGAAGATATTCGTTTATCATTTACATTCCTTTTGTCCTTTTAGCATTTTTCTTAGTTACCATGTTTTAACTTATATGTTATTGATTTCGACACTTTAAAAATAGGAACAGTAGTCTGAGAGAGAGAGAGAGAGAGAGAGAGAGAGAGAGAGAGAGAGAGAGAGAGAGAGAGAGAGAGAGAGAGAGAGAGAGAGAGAATCTCGAAGGCCGTTGCTATCGGGCTACCAACAAGGGCAACTTTTTCGAAGGCAGTTGAAAAACAAAGCTGTATGGGTTCTCCCCATACAACATAAACACACACACACACATACACACACAAACACACACACACACACACACACACACACACACACACACACACACACACACATATATATATATATATATATATATATATATATATATATATATATATATATATATATATATATATATATATATATATATATATATATATATATATATATATATATATATATATATATATATATATATATATATATATATAATTTTCCGATTTTTATTACATAATAACATTCGCCCCATCCTTATCCTCCCAGCTCATTCTCCCATTTTCAGAACCCTGTTAGAGAAAATTTTCCCTTTACATCTGCTACGAAGAAGTTGGTGTAGCACTTCCATTTTCATATTATTTGTTGCAATGCCCCAATACTGTACATTCTCGGCCGAGGCTCATCGTCTCGGTATTAGACAAAAGGTATTCGCGCAGCAACCGGAAATGAAATTGTTGGGGTATGGCTCCCTCGGAACCTCTTGGGTGCAATGAGAAACTGATCCAATGCAGGCTTCTTATTTACCCAGATATTCATGTGTTAGGCTTTATCCTTCTGCTGTGGTGTGTGTCAGGGCTCCTGAATTGTTTCTTTTCATATCTGGCTGCTGGTTGTATGTGTGATAAGCTTTTAAAGTTTATTTTTTTTCTCATGCTTTCAGACGAACTCAAATGCTGTTCCGGTGAGCAGACACAAACGTAAGCTTTTTTTTTTTAGGATTTAATATCGTTAATATGTTAATGACGACTTACAATATTTATTCCAGTTTAAGCATAAATTTAATAGTTTTCATCCCGCACCATACATTAATTTGCATTTAGTGAAGAGTATTAACAGAATGATCTAATATTTACTTCTCTTCCTCTTGTCCATAACGATTAACTTCAAGCCCAATAAGTTGGAAAAGAATATCTGTGTTTGTGTGTGTGTGCGTGTTTTGTTAAGAAGTCATGTTTTTTGTCTCTAACTATGGACCAATTCTTAATTTTTCAAAAAGGCCTAAAAGTTAGTACCTTTCTGGTGTCGTTTTGATCCAAGCTACCATACGCACATGGCCTTCCTCTCTCAGGTGTGTGGTAAAATGCTGTGGTCATGATATCTCCTAAGCAATGGTAAAATCAGGAATAAAGGCCTGAGTAACAAACGACCTGTTTAAAGATTTAATTTTCCCATGTTCACTCACTTTAGGATGGGTTTCCTCCTTAACTGACTTATTCTCATCTTTCGAGGAGGTCCTTTGATGGAGGAAATAGCTATTCCTTTTTGATTTATTGCTTCCGTGTCTTTGGTTAGGTGGGGACCTTCTCAAAATACTCTATTTACAAATAACAAAGTCCGCAATCTTAACTTTAGTTCACTTTATCAACAGAACAACCAGATTCACTGATCAGCAGCACCAATATGCAGTAAACGTGCCTCGCTGTTGAACTTCTCAGTTCCAGAGGTCCTTTGTTCCTCACACCGTTGGACTGTGGAACAGCCTCCCAGAGGATGTCTTGTAACTTGAACTTCAGAAGTTCAAGCGAAGACGCAATGTATTACTACCATAATATTATTCTCCTTGTATTTTAATAACTTTTATCTATTTATTAATTTATTTTTTCTCTTTTAATAAGTAGGATCTCTTCTTTCTGTATTTGCGTTTACCTCCTCTTATTTCTCCCTAATGAACACCATATTCTTTGGAAGTTTGAATTTCAAGTCCATGGCCCCTGCGGGGCTGTTCCATATGAATGGGTTTCATCTTCTGAGTAATAATAATAATAATAATAATAATAATAATAATAATAATAATAATAATAATAATAATAATAATAATAATAATAATAATTTAGAAGGTGACAGCTATGTGTTCTCCTGAAGTTACTGATTTTATTTATTTTTTTTAGATAGATCTTGAATTGATTTGAGGAAGTGATCTGAAGCACAATATGATATCGTTTTACAATAGATTTATATAAGATATCTATATGAAATAAGAGTCGACAATTATAGTGTTATTTTATATTTCAAGGAACTTAAACCATTTATTATAACAACCTCTTTTAATTTTTTTCGCAATATAAAAGGTCGAAAGATATTCACAAAACTGAGAAATATAACTAACACCATTTTCTAAAAACAATAGATACTCATCATATCATTTATTCATATACACAGAAACACACATGCATACATGTATACAAGAACACTGGATATTTCATATACATGTATACATTTATGATAAACGCGCACATGTGTACAGGAACACCAACGAAAATTCCCTCACAAAAAACTTGTATACATGTATTAAAGGACATGGAACATTTCATATGCATGTGCATATTTATGTACAAACACACACATGTACATAAGAGCGCAGAACATTTCTTAAACATACATACATTCGTGAACAAACACGCACACATGTATACATGAACACCTAAAAATTCCCTCACAAAACAAATGTATACATGTATACCAGAACACAGAGCATTTCATATGCATATATACATTCATGCACAAACACACACACACATGTATACACGAAGGAATAAAAATATCCCTCACACAACAAATGTATACACGTTCATGACCACGGAAATAATTCGATATTTTCGCACATTTACCTGATATCAATCAGTACGCGTTGATTCACAGATATACCTAAATAGTTTTAGCTATTGGTAGCGATAATGTCTGTACAACAAATGATTGCAATTCCACCCAGAGATAAATTATTGCTCGAACGAGCAATATAAGCGACGCAGGATGTCAGATAGGATGGCATCCCTCCCGGAATTCAATTTGTGATGGCCAGAATTCTTTGTGAAATATTTTGGTCGGTTGTTGCTACGGTACTTTTTGCCGTCTCTGGAAATGAATGTTTTAACTCTAAAACTTGAAAAAAATGGTTACTTATTTTCCATCACTGGATCTTGCCTTTTTTAGATTTCCTTGTTGTTGCAATTGAATGTTTAAATGTTTTCCAAAATAAAAAAAAAATTGTTACTTAGTTTAAATTCCTGGCTCTTGCCACTTTTAAATTTCCTCTCATAATTTCTTGGAGCCTTTATGAAATCTGCCACTTTCAAAATTAATATTGAATTGAAATATTAAAATTATCAGTACTGATCAGTGTGCACTTTTGTTTCAGATTCAAGTATTTCATTAACTGCTGATTTCCCATTATTTATGAAATCACAGAGAAGGCGTTTAGCCTTCCTGAGTAATTCTCAGCCTTAATGAAATTAACCGTTCGTTACCATGAGTCATTTTCGCATTATTGGATAGCTGAAAATGTCTCTCCATATGTAAGATTTGTTGTTTTTTAGTAAGCCCTTCAGATTTTGTCTTCAGTACTTTTGTTAAATATTTGTATAAAACTTTCAGTCAGCATCTTAGCGATTCGGAATTCAGTTTATGCTTCTCTCCCCATTCCTACAAGAAAAAACATTTCTTATCTCAAATAAGACACTTCCACTCCATCGTCAGAGTTGGTCACTCATGCCCTGACCTGGATTTGCATTAAATTGTTTTCGCAAGTGCCGAGGTGACCTAGGAAATCATAACTGTCTGACCGAACTTCATCCACAAGTTGCTAGAGATTAATGGAAACGCTGCATGAATATTAATCTTCGTTCACTGGAAGTCCTTCGTGGCGTGGCCAAGTATCACTTCGACTTCGTTCTATAAAAGTGATTTCGGACTGTCTTGCTTGGAAAATGAATATTGTGGCCCCCCAAAAATGGAAACTCAGGCCTAGTGATTTCAACTACCTAGCCCCCCACTCCCCACCCTCTCTCTCTCTCTCTCTCTCTCTCTCTCTCTCTCTCTCTCTCTCTCTCTCTCTCTCTCTCTCTCTCTCTCTCTCTCTTTAACTAAGAAATCTGTACATGATTTTATTTGGCATTTCTTTTGCTAGGAAATTCGTGGTTAATATAAACATTAGTCTTTTGTTCCAAAAGGGTTCGAGCGGAGATTACGCTCTCTCTCTCTCTCTCTCTCTCTCTCTCTCTCTCTCTCTCTCTCTCTCTCTCTCTCTCTCTCTCTCTCTCTCTCTCTCTTTACTAAGAAATCTACAAATAGTTATATTTCGTATCTCTTCCTAGGAAAATAATGGTTAGTATTGCCAAGAGGTATTTGTTTTCAAAATGATTTGAGTGCATCTCTCTCTCTCTCTCTCTCTCTCTCTCTCTCTCTCTCTCTCTCTCTCTCTCTCTCTCTCTCTCTCTCTCTCTCTCTCTCTCGCTAACTACAGCATTGGAAAAAGTTAGGAAAAAGTTTAAAAACTTGGAAAACATTTATCAAGCAAACTTTTCCCCTTCGGATTCCGCGAAATTCTTTTCATTCCGGGAATATTTGCTTAACTTTGCACTGCATCAAAGTGGCGGCGTCTAGAAAAAATTAACGGGAAAAATATAAGGAGAAGTTTATCTTTGAATCAGCTGGATGATTTGTTAGAGCGGTAGGAGTCGTTCTTTGACCGTAATGCAGAATTGATTCCTATGGGTGCATATTACCTGAATGGAATGTAAAAAATTCTAGACAATATTAAAAGAAAAAAACATTGTTTTTGGAGGGCGGGCACAGGAATTTACTTACCTGATCAAACATTTTTTTTTATTGAAAAACATAAATGAAACTTATTATTAACAATATATATAGAATAAAGATATAAAATGGCAGAATCATTAAAAAAATCTATTTTCTTTAAAATCTTAAAATCACGCTTTTATTTCAAAATGCACCAAAAAGTATAAAATGAAACTTTCTGTGATCCACAATATTAATGGTTACTTACACCTCAACATAAAAGCGTGGGGCGCGTATCTTCCTAACTTCCATACAGTTCTATATAGGTATATTTAAAATGGAAGTTTCCGAGAGCAAGATTTCACAGAACGGATATGTGGGATTAAATCTCGCTATGTTCCCAGTGATGATGTAAGTTGGTTAAGACCTGAAGAGGTCTGTGAAAGCAAAGAAGGCGGTAGAGTGATTGTCATCAAAGACTTGCATGCAATTTGGTTCCATACCTGGCAAGCTTCCTCAAGAACCACGTAAGAGTAGGCTGTATATGTCATTGTTAGAAATTGATTGACAATTCGAATTACTGACGTGAAATTTTGCATCCATAAAGCTCTTTCTTTACCTATGTCTGTATATACAGATTGCATCAATAAAGTGCCTTTTCAATACAATACAGCACAATACATGTTTTGTATAGAATAGTAAGCAAGTTAGGGTAAGCAGCCCGCAATTTTACGTTTAGGCACAAGCAAGCACAAACGTCGTGCATACCAGAGAGTTCTTGAGGAAAGCAAGGAAAAGAATGCAAGATTAGGCAAACAGGGGCCCCCGCTTTTATGTTAGGCATAAGTAACCATTAATGTTGTGGACCACAGAAAGGTTTATTTTATACTTTTTGGTGCATTTTGAAATAAAAGCGTGGTTTTAATTTTTTTCAATTAGTTTTATTTGTGATATTCAGTGTTTGACAGTTGAATAGGTACTGCTTGCATCACCGAGTAACTGAACCAATCGCAGAGCCCCGTCCCCGTTAGTTTGCATGGTCGTTACGAAAGTGTACGAATCTACGGTACTGACACTACATGGTTCACACCTGTGAAAACATAATACCTTGGCAAGGTGCAAAATAAGGATTTTGAAATGGCACCCCTGTTATATTCTCTTGGCCCTACAGGCATCTTTGGCAGGTTATTGGAAACCTGAAAAGTGATGTTGGACACTTTTTTCGGATTGCGCAAAATTCTGTAGAGGGCTTTTTCTCTAACGTCATTGATATTTCGGAGCATATTATCCTAGGGGTATGGCAAATAAAAATTAGTGTAACTCCCGACTCAAACGCTCAGTTTTGACAAATGACTTACCATTTGAAAGCTTATATACTCCACTCTAGAACGATATAAATTACATGCTGATTAATTGACAGGTGGCGCCACATGAGGTCGAAAGGTCACCATAAAGAGTAAATATAGCGATTTTCAAGTTTTATTCAAATGAAGTGATGCTTCTAACAGTATGGCTATCAATATGGCCACTTAAAATTACTCTAAAGTATGTCAAGACAACTTTTACAAAATGCCTATCAAAATAAAGCTAATATACATAAAATTCAAACATTCATCAGTATATATTTTAATGTTTACTGAATATCTTTAAACTGAGAAAATGTTAAAAATACCAGATTCGGATTTGATGGATTTGTTTGGTGGTACCCATTGTGAGGAGCTCGGTAGTTGCTGGAGGACAGCCCACACGGCAGGTCACAAGTCACGCACATCTTTGACTTCCAGATGTCCCCAAAATACCCAGGAAACAGGAAAAAAAAATATATCAATGGGGAATGCAGACATAGCCTTAGACATTTATACATAGATGTTAGACATAGATGAAATAACTGACATTCCTACATTTTCAGTATAAGCCTAAATTTAGGAACTAATCCTCATCGGTGTCTCTACACGCTTTATCGCCCTGTCTTAACCTTTAACATTTCTCAAGGTCACCACCACAGGAGCAGGCAATGGTACATGGGATTGTTGCTTTCCAGCGGGGACAATTCTTCTTGCATCTTGGCTCTTTTTTACACTTGCAAAAAACAAGCGTGGCTGACTTTGGTTTTGGAGCTTTTATGATCATTGTTGGTAGCAACATTCCATCATCTAAGTGCCTCCCATAGCCTTCAGGACTAAGAAGTATTGGATTTGACTGAAAGGCTTGCTTGTATAAGTTAATTTGACACAGTCTTCGTAGGACATGAAGTCGAAAAGCATCTTCAGTTGGTGGTACTGATCAAGGCTCGCGTTTACTTAAAGCAAATAGGTGAGCTCGTAACTTATTCAAGGAGGGAAACCCTAGTCTTACATAGAAGGCACAGAAATAATCTCTAGCTTCTGAAACAAGATCATCAGTAATGTGGTCAGTACAATCAAAGAAGAATAACAGAGGAAGCTTGTCGAGAAACTGTATTGCTAACTTGGCTGCCTTATTCTTGCCTATGTTATACGGGTAACTCACAGAGTCACATCCTGTTAACACATACAGACACAGCAATATGTTTTTTTTTTTAGATAAAGGGGACTGTGATCAGCTCTGCTTGCCAACTTATTAACTGTTTCATGGATTGGTATGAACTCATTTGTCTTCTCTATCCACATTTCTTCGGCATGGTCAACATATTGACAGGTAAAACCCTACCCTCCACAGAACTTATTAGGGCAAGGCAAATTGGTTTAGAAGCAATACCAGCTAGCAAATTAGAAGACACGGGAAAATCAAAACCCTAAAGATAACAACACTTGGTAGCAAAAATAAAGGTGCAAGGAAAGTACTGATTGTGTGAGACACATATTGGAAGAGGAGCTCACTGTTACAAGAGCCCTCTGCTTTGCACAGCAGCTTAGTGATGAGGAAAGAAAAAAAAAACATTTAGTTATGAGTGGATGAGCTATTCCCCATCCATATTCCAACCAGATACTAAAATTCCTGGGCGATATGAGATGAGAAAGGGGATAAAATCCCAATTCTTCAAGACACTTCAAAAAGAGACAGGGAGTGTTCCATTTGATGAAATACCAAGTTCGCCATTGGATGCCTTGTACATCACAGATACCATGGCATTCATTCAGAGATTTCACAGAGTATGCATACATACATTTGGTCAGTTACAAAGTAAATATCTTGAGAAAACCTTATAAATGAAACCAACAGGATGTTCTGTTGTTCACTTTGTAGGAGATCGCTATGACAGCTAGTCTGAAGGCAAATGAACGATGCAGAAGAGATAAAGAAGGGAAGTCACCAGTATATCTACCAACAGACAATGTTTGCATCCCTGCGTGGAGTGATTTCCCCAGAAATCCTAAAAACAAAGAGAATCTTCTAAGATACCTAGCTTCATCCTGATGAAACAGTTTTAAAAGATTACCAGAAGGATTCACGCTTTCCATAACAGCAGATGCTTAAGAGGTCTGCATTACGAAAACAGGAGTCTCCAGAATAGGAGAACGGACTTGCCCATTGCACGAGGAGGCAGATACAAGACTCTATGCTCATGTTGCTCTCTGCAACAAGCCCCGTGTAAATATACAAGCTACAGACACAGATATCATCATGCTCTCATGTATTATTTGCCCCAAATAATACATGAGATATACTGGTAGATATACTGGTGACTTCCCTTCTTTATCTCTTCTGCATCGTTCATTTGCCTTCAGACTAGCTGTCATAGCGATCTCCTACAAAGTGAACAACAGAACATCCTGTTGGTTTAATTTTTAAGGTTTTCTCAAGATATTTACTTTGTAACTGACCAAATGTATGTATGCATACTCTGTGAAATCTCTGAATGAATGCCATGGTATCTGTGATGTACAAGGCATCCAATGGCGAACTTGGTATTTCATCAAATGGAACACTCCCTGTCTCTTTTTGAAGTGTCTTGAAGAATTGGGATTTTATCCCCTTTCTCATCTCATATCGCCCAGGAATTTTAGTATCTGGTTGGAATATGGATGGGGAATAGCTCATCCACTCATAACTAAATGTTTTTTT
This sequence comes from Macrobrachium rosenbergii, assembly GCA_039081455.1. Lineage (NCBI taxonomy): Eukaryota > Metazoa > Arthropoda > Malacostraca > Decapoda > Palaemonidae > Macrobrachium > Macrobrachium rosenbergii. The sequence goes on from JANJGK010000050.1 coordinate 5,200,356, forward strand.
TTCTTTCCTCATCACTAAGCTGCTGTGCAAAGCAGAGGGCTCTTGTAACAGTGAGCTCCTCTTCCAATATGTGTCTCACACAATCAGTACTTTCCTTGCACCTTTATTTTTGCTACCAAGTGTTGTTATCTTTAGGGTTTTGATTTTCCCGTGTCTTCTAATTTGCTAGCTGGTATTGCTTCTAAACCAATTTGCCTTGCCCTAATAAGTTCTGTGGAGGGTAGGGTTTTACCTGTCAATATGTTGACAAGTTGGTTCCCAGTATGTGGGTTAGATTGAAATGGACTGATGAGATCAACCAACACCTTTTCTTTCATTGTTAATACCAAATCTAGATAATTTTTGCATACCTTTTCATGGTGATCAACTGTGCAGCATCGGTATGTGCCATTATACTTAACTTTTCTGACATAGCAGTCATGAATGGCAACATCTTGTTATACTTCTCACGAGTGCATTCAGCCTCTGTTAGTCCTCTGAACAGTGTTGTCTTGCCTTCTTTATTATGCTGTAGGTCTGCTCCAGTGCTAAGTCAGTCCAAACTCCATTGAACATTCCTTTAGTTTCATGTACTATGAAATTCCCTAACTTGAATTTTTTACATAATTCTGGGAAATGCTCTGGTAGTTTGTACATTTCATCCAGATAGATTGGCAGGCAGGACATATTTAGTATGACCAGATGATATTGTATAGGGTAACATGTTCTCAGTCTCTTGTAAGTGTCCTTCCCAATATCCACTCCTCACTACAATGATGTAACTTTTGAGTACCAGCACCATCTCAATATACATCATCCATAGTTGGGCCGTTGTCTCCAGAGTTTTCTGGAAATCATTTCAAAGATCTTCAACACAGGATAGTTCAGAAATTACTCTCCCTGCCTTTGTTTCTACTGGAGAATCTTGGGCTTGACAGGCTCATCCAAGTGTCTCAAGGAGTGATAGTAGATTAGACAGTTTCTCAGCTTCATTTCTAAAAGGATATCCACTTTTCAAACTACTCTTACATCAGCATGAAAAAGGCTTCACAGGCCCACGAGTGATACCGAACCATTCTGCAGTGGTCTTTGCCAGCAATTATTTTATTAGCCGTGCCTCTTCCACATATATCAGATAACACAAGTAGGTCTTTTATTCCACTCTCCTTCATGAAGAAGCCTATAGTACCCAGGAAGTTCTGTGTTACATGAAATCCTCCTAATCTTACTAGTGCACCTTTGCACTTGATGGGACTACTGCAGTTCAGTGAACTAATCCTTTTAAACTAGGCCTGTCTCTATCAGACAATTTACTAGTGTAACATTCTCTCTATAGTCTGGGACAAATACCTCATAAATGTGCGATATAAGGGGTTTGAAATGATTCACATGCTCCATTTTGTTTGATCTTACAGGTATCTTTGGTAGTTTGCTGGACACCTGAAAAATGATGTTGGACACTTTTTTTTCCGGATTCTAGTGAGAAAATTACTGGGATGACCATAAAAATATTTTGTAAAAGTTGTCTTGACATAATTTAGTCATTTTAAGTGGTTATATTGATAGTCATATTGTTAGAAGCATCATAGAGTCACTTGATCTGAATAAAACTTGAAAATTGCTAAATTTTCTCTTTATAGTGACCTTTTGACCTCCTGTGGCGCCACCTGTCAATTAATCAACAGGTAATGTATATCGTTGTAAAGAGGAGTATATAAGCTTTCAAATGGTGGGTCTTTCGTCAAAACTGAGCTTGTGAGTCAGGTGTTACACTAATTTTTATTTGCCATACCCCTAAGATAATATACTCTGAGATATTCAATGACGTTGCAGAAAAAGCTGTCTACAGAATTTACACAATCCGACAAAAGTGTCCAACATCACTTGTCAGGTGTCTAATACCCAGCGAAAGATGCCTGTAGGGCCAAACAAAATATAGCAGGAGTGTCATCTCAAACGCAAAATCTTGGGCCTGGGTCCCAGACTAATACTACATAACGATAAAATTACAGTAGTATTTAATTGTTTTATTATTATTATTATTTTTTTTTAATATTGCATTGTCACCGACTTTGAACATGTACACCAAATCTGGGCGAAATCTGTTCAGTAGAAGTGGGTCAAACAGACAGACAGACAAACAAACAGACAGACACAAAAGTCAAGTTAAATAAAAACGTGTAAAAAAAAGATTATTCAGGGACAAAAGCAATTCATAAAAAAACAAGTTTTGTAATAGAAATTCTCTTTCGTATTTGTTTTCGAAACAAAACTTTTTACTTTAATTATGGAAGCACGAGATTGAACGTCTTATTTTTTTTTGGGATGCATTTCATTTCATCCTACTTTAGACGAAAGAAACATAAAACCACTTATAGGAAAATACACAAAGTAACAAATTCGTCTAGAAAAAAAAATCCACATTCCATTGGACGTAAAGCTGCATCAACATTCGTATAAAAAAAAAAAAAGTTAAAAGTGCGCCGAAGTTTCTTGGGCGCAATCGATTTATTTTGTACAGCTTACAAAGCTGCATGAAGCTTTCAGCCGCGACCCATGAAACTCAGCCACGGTCCGGTGGATGCATCTACTACGGCCCCGAAACGCAGCCACGTTCCAGTGGTGGCCTATGTTGTTGATACCTTTAGCGGTGCCAGAAGTACGATTATAGCTAACTTTAACCTTAAATAAAATAAAAACTACTGAGGCTAGAGGGCTGCAATTTGGTATCGTTGATGATTGGAGGGTGGATGATCAACATACCATTTTGCAGCCCTTTAGCCTCTTTAGTTTTTAAGATCTGGGTGCGGACAGAAAAAATGAGGACGGACAGACAAAGTCGTCACAACAGTTTTCTTTTACAGAAAACTAAAAATCATTCTCTATGAAAAGTTGACGGACGGTCGACATCTGTCAGCTTTCAGAAATATATGATCAGGCGAGCCCAAAAATATGCAAAACCCTGGTTGCATTGCAATCCAAAATGTGGTATCATGCCTCCTTTTTGTGTAGCCCGGTCTGACTCTGTTCCTAAACTTTATATTCATCGGATTTATTGGACGACTTCCGGAGGGCCGAGACCCTCCACTCTTTTCCGAATACGCGCATAAAATCTCTTATCATGTAGAGTGACGGGAAAGATGTTTGCCAACACAGATAGATTCGGAAAGGCTTTTTTTTTTTTGCATAGATGAATAATGAAACACTATGCGCCTTTTGCATGATAGATTTTCTGTGCTTGTCTATGTCTTTCCTCTCTTGATTAAACAAATATTGACACATTTCGTGATGACAGATCATCTGAAAATCCTCTTAAAAATATAGGAATGCATTCGAATTCTCTCTTTTTTTTTTAATCACTTCATGTCTTCACTAATTGGTAATGCCCTTTTCTGTTTACTAAACTTGAACTTATTATTATTATTATTATTATTATTATTATTATTATTATTATTATTATTATTATTATTATTATTATTATTATTATTATTATTAATGTTGTTGTTGTTGTTGTTGTTGTGTTTTTCGTCGACTTCTTGTTCTTGGATGTAAAAGTTTAAACAAGCATATCTATCATTATTATATGTAATAAAATGAATGCAAGCTACTTGCAGAAAAAGAATTTAAACGAAAAATGTCATTGCATTCCTACCTGATTATTCCATTATGCTTCTCTTATAAGCCAGTCTACGTAGAATTCTAAATACATATCATATTTTAATAGATTCCTAACACGTGCATTATTCTCTCTTCGAAAACCCTTATTCTCTCCCTTTTGTGAGTCTTTTCCTTCTATACAATCTGGCGAATGCAGCAGCAAATCCTTGCAAACTGTTATTTTTTTCTTTCTCCTCTCGCTTTGAAAATAATCTTGGTAAGGTAACACTGAATCAACGTTTGCATAACAAAGCTTTTTCTCATAAAATTAATGTTTCTGTGAATATTTCATGTTGGTGCAGTTTCTTTTTTTTATTATTTCCTTTCTTTTATCTTCATTTTTGATGATGGGATTTCTTACAAATAAGGATGTGTTTACAGGAGATATTTAAAGTAACTAATAAGCAACGAGGGAATTTAATTTAAAACAAACACTATGTCCCTGATATTATAATACTTCAGAAAATCACGAAGGCAATCAGATTGCTCAAATGGATTACTGAGTAAACGAACGTCAGATTCAAGAAAACAACTACCAGTCGTATAAGTAGCTCTCTAAGGACCTGCCCTGACAACTACGTAAACACTAATGGGAATTTAACTATGAATATTAAATTCGACGTTCAGTACCTACCAGCCCATCCTAATTTGAAGGATTCTGTTGCTGCTGTTTATTCTGAACCTTTTTCCATCTAATATTCAAGTTGGATGGGTGTTTAGTGACAAGTGTTTGAATATTGTATGATAAAATGTCTTGCTTGTACTGATCCCAGTGTGCTTGGATACAGTAGCTTCATCATTCGGCATTAATGGAAAGTACGTGGACAAGAAATTAATGATCAGGAGGGAAAGGAGATGATTTCTCGCTCTCTCTCTCTCTCTCTCTCTCTCTCTCTCTCTCTCTCTCTCTCTCTCTCTCTCTCTCTCTCTCTCTCTCTTGTGAATATTGGATTAATTTATTCTGATGGAGAGATTGTATGAATGTCATTTTTCACTGAAAAACACACAGACCCTTTATGAAACAAAAGGAAATTAACTACATGCTTTCCAATATTCCTGAAAAGTATTCTAAGAAATTATGAACGCATTAATAACAAACTTCTTGGAGTGTAAAACTTCGATACTTTTCTTTGGCTCTATTCAACGAGAAATATGGTAATTAGGGGAGAGAGTGAAAGAACAGCATGAATATCAAATAGAGAACTGATTAGGAAAAAACAACACGAACTTAACTTAACAGAAGTTTAAAGTTTCTTCTGTTTGCTCGTCTTCTTCAAATGCATCTCATGAATTTCCCAGTCAAAAGTTAACGGTAACCAAACTTTTGCCTTTTGAGAAATCGAGCATAAGTCTTGCAAAAAGTTTTTTCAGTTTTTCAAAGAGATACATCCGATGGCCTTTTCTAAACTGAGATAGTCTTGCTTCTGAGTGTGTGTGCAAGTGGTGCGTTTCTCATAGCTCTAAATCCATGAATTCATTTGTCACTGAAAGTCGAATATTTATGTATCATCAAATGTAACTCATCATCTTTTATTAGGATATACTTTGTAAGTTTGTCATTTGAAGCGATAATTTGTGTATTTATCTAAATAGGGTTAAAGTTTAGCTAATTTCATTTGCCCTAGAGCAACTTATGTCACATAGTCATCTTGCCTGCGTTTTATATGCCAGTATATATGAGAATAACATTAATAACATTCTCATCAAATATCATTATTTTCTTAAAGAGGGTAAGATCCTCGTTCAGCATAAAGTACTTGTCGCAACTTCTTTAAATAATTCACTTGTCCTCATATCTCTTGGCAGATTTCTGCTAAGCACTGGGGAAACAGATTTCCCAACTAGGGTACACAGAGATCCTTTGGTAATGGAGAAACTAGTTTTGTTTATCTCTCTAAAGATGGCTCATGATGTGTTCACAGTATTTAAGAAACTCAAAGGCTTTATAATATTACAAAGACGTAAAGAAATTAAAGAAATATCTTTGCTCGAAGTGTTCATCGGTCAATGAGGAGATCATTCATCTTTTTTTTTTTTTAATAGCTTATTTCATCTTTCTGTATTTCCAATTATCTTCAGTAACTTCTTACAAATAAACAACATATTTTTTGGAAGCTTGAATTTCAGGTCAATGGCCCTGCAAGTTTGTTCCGTATGATTAGGTGTATCTCATAAATAATAATAATAATAATAATAATAATAATAATAATAATAATAATAATAATAATAATAATAATAATAATAAGATTCCAGTACATAGATAACGTAGTTTTTTCGTATTACGACATTTAAAAATAGGAATTTTTTTGTTGTTAAGAGCTGATACTCTCTCTCTCTCTCTCTCTCTCTCTCTCTCTCTCTCTCTCTCTCTCTCTCTCTCTCTCTCTCCTCGTGTTCAACTCTCGAACACGTGGATGAACAAATAAGCTTGTCCCCTAAAACCCAGCAGGCCTTTGTTGAAGTTCTCCGTTGGGGTTGGAGAGAGAGAGAGAGAGAGAGAGAGAGAGAGAGAGAGAACGAGAGAGAGAGAGAGAGAGAGAGAGAGAGAACTAAACGTGAACGTTCATTTTTATGTCAAAATATATATAGTCAACACTATGCCCACTGTTGTGGGTCGAAGCTTGAGAAAGAGAGAGAGAGAGAGAGAGAGAGAGAGAGAGAGAGAGAGAGAGAGAGAGAGAGAGAGAGAGAGAGAGAGAGAGAGACATGGTATTCATTGCTCTGTCAAAAGATGTACCTGAAAGGGGAGGCATCGACGAGGTAATCCTCAATCCACTGTGGTGTAACCATACCTAAGATATCCATATGATCCTCTTTTCGTTTTTCAGATGTTATGTCTCATCCTGATTTCAGGGAGTATTTAAAAAAGAACAGCATTGGAGACTTGCCAGTTTTCTAAAATAAGGTCAGACTAGGTGACATGTGCAAAGCCAAGTTTGCATTTTAACCCAGAGAAGTTTTATTCTTTTTCTGTGCCTCCTGTGGTAGTTTCTTCCTAACTTTATATATTTTCCGGATTCATTATACTGAGTGCAGGGCTCCACTTTTGTTGAAATATTTATATCTTTTTCAGGGAAGGTGGACCTAAAAGATGTTTGTGTCTCTTGATATGTTAGGGAAGAATGAAATATTAAGCCTTTTTGACATTACAGCTCTCTCTCTCTCTCTCTCTCTCTCTCTCTCTCTCTCTCTCTCTCTCTCTCTCTCTCTCTCTCTCTCTCTCTCTCTCATTAAAACACTGGAAAAATTAATTTTTCCTAGGTAAAAAGTGGTTAGTATAGTCATAAGCTTTTGTTTTGACATTACAGCTCTCTCTCTCTCTCTCTCTCTCTCTCTCTCTCTCTCTCTCTCTCTCTCTCTCTCTCTCTCTCTCTCTCTCATTAAAACACTGGAAAAAGTAATTTCTGCTAGGTAAAAAGTGGTTAGTATAGTCATAAGACTTGTTTTCAAACTGTTTCTAGTGTAGACTAAGCTCTCTCTCTCTCTCTCTCTCTCTCTCTCTCTCTCATCTCTCTCTCTCTCTCTCTCTCTCTCTCTCTCTCTCTCCTGTATATACCAAAATATTATGGTACACTAAATAAGAATCCTAATTTTTTTTATATACTGTTCACTAGAATTCATTCTTGCTGTACATGTAAACACTTACAAACTATCATTTAAACAAGTGAGGTATACAACTACCCTTCCCAGTTTTATCAGTGGAAGTATTCGATGAATTATAAAATGGAATTTCTGTGGTATTTAAATTGAAATCGTTCGGTAAAAAATCGGATGTTCCATGTAATACAAGCAAATGGCTTAAATGTTTCCGATTGCAGTATCAATTCTGAAATCCTGAAACCTGAAAGTAAGATGGGTTTAGTTTTTCGTTCTCATAAATTTGCCAAGGAGTTGTAAACAAAAATAATTGATTATATGAGAGGAAAAGAGAACAACTGGAAGAGAGAGAGAGAGAGAGAGAGAGAGAGAGAGAGAGAGAGAGAGAGAGAGAGAGAGAGAGAGAGAGAGAGAGAGAGAGAGAGTGAGAGAGAGAGAGAGTGAGAGAGAGAGAGAGAGAGTAGTAGTTTTCAAAAGCTGATGATATTTATGTGCTCCAAAGTTAAATGCCACACTTCTGGATGCAATAAGAAATTGAGTGAATTTTAAAAGCAAATCCTAAATCAACAAAATAATGGATAATGAAAACTAAATAATGAGAATGAGGAGGAAGGACAGGATGAGATGAATAAGTATATGTATGAATTGTTTAACACAGAGCAAAATATTTTGATATTATCAGAAAATGTAGATTACATTTTCCTCCTGTAGCTAAATGCTTCAAAGTCATCAAGACAGTAATGTGATGATGATCAGATAAAGTAGAAGAGTTGCTTGTAAATTTTTATGAGTATTAAAAATCATCTTAATTATGCCTATCTGCATAATAATAATCATACTTTGTCACTCCAAGAAAATTTTAAAAATATAATTTTGCAGTTGCATCAGAAATGAACATTTCCAAAAAGAGACCATTTGTAATAAAAAAAAGAAAATTTCTGATAATATGAACGCTGTGCCCTATGAAGAAAAGCTCATGAAAGTTAATAAAAATGCATAAATATGGTCCCATACTGATACTTAATGTTAGGGGAAAGGCCAATAGATTAACTCGACTTAGGTTCGAATTTGCAATTACTTTCTTTTTTTTTTTGGAGGGGGGGGGGGCAATTGCCCATGGGGTGTTGAGTATTAAGGGACCGCTTGTATCTTTAACCTATGCTGATTGCATAAAAATCAGATTTTTTTACCCTGAAATTTTTTTTTAGGTATATAAATACAACCTTGAATTTTCCAGTTGTGTGTTTGAATGGAATACTCAAATTTCAGTCTAATTTGCTGGCTGCTATTGCTTCTAAACCAATTTGCCTTGCCCTGATAAGTTCTGTGGAGGGTAGGGTTTCACCTGTTAATATGTTGACAAGTTGGTTCCCTGTATGCGGGTTAGATTGAAATGGACGGATGAGATCAACCAACACCTTTTCTTTCATTGTTAATACCAAATCTAGATCTTTCTTGCTTACCTTTTCATGGTGATCAGACTGTGCAGCATCAGTTCGTGCCATTACATTTAACTTTTCTGACATAGCAGTCATGAATGGCAACGTCTAGTTATACTTCTCACGAGTGCATTCAGCCTCTTTTAGTCCTCTGAAGTGTTGTTTTGCATTCTTTATTATACTGTAGGTCTGCTCCAGTGCTAAGCCAGTCCAAACTCCATTCAACATTCCTTTAGTTTTATGTACTGTGAAATTCCCTAACTTGAATTCTTTACATAATTCTGAGAAATGCTCTGGTAGTTTGTATATCTCATCCAGATAGATTGGCAGGCAGGACATATTTAGTATGACCAGATGATATTGTATAGGGTAATATGTTCTCAGTCTCTTGTAAGTGTCCTTCCCAATATCCACTCCTCTCTACAATGATGTAACTTTGAGAATCAGCACCATCTCAATATCCATAATCCATAGTTGGGCCGTTGTCCCCAGAGTTTTCTGAAAATCATTTCTATGATATTCAACACAGGATAGTTCAGAAATTACTCTCCCTGCTTTTGTTTCTACTGGAGAATCTTGGGCTTGACAGGCTCCTCCAAGTGTCTCAAGGAGTGATGGTAGATTAGACAGTTTCTCAGATTCATTTCTAAAAGGATAGCCACTTCTCAAACTACTCCTACATCAGCATGAAAAAGGCTTCACAGACCCACGAGTGATACCGAACAATTCTGCAGTAGTCTCTACCAGCAATTATTTTATTAGCCGTGCCTCTTCCAACATATATCAGATAACACAAGTAGGTCTTTTATTCCACTCTCCTTCATGAAGAAGCCTATAGTACCCAGGAAGTTCTGCGTTACATGAAATCCTCCTAATCTTACTACTGTACCATTGTACTTCATGGAACTACTGGAGTTCAGTGAACTAATCCTTTTAAACTAGGCCTGTCTCTATCAGACAATTTACCAGTGTAACATTCTCTGTATAGTCTGGGACAAAGACCTCATAAATGGGCGATATAAGGGGTTTGAAATGACTCATATGCTCCATTTTGTTTGATCTTACAGGTATCTTTGGTAGTTTGCTGGACACCTGAAAAATGATGTTGGGCACTTTTTTTCCGGATTCTAGTGAGAAAATTCCTGGGATGACCACAAAAATATTTTGTAAAAGTTGTCTTGTCATAATTTAGAGTCATTTTAAGTGGTTATATTGATAGTCCTATTGTTAGAAGCATCATAGGGTCACTTGATTTGAATAAAACAAAATTGCTAAATTTTCTCTTTATAGTGACCTTTTGACCTCCTGTGGCGCCACCTGTCAATTAATCAACAGGTAACGTATATCGTTCTAGAGAGGAGTATATAAGCTTTCAAATGGTGGGTCTTTTGTCAAAACTGAGCTTGTGAGTCAGGAGTTACACTAATTTTTTTTGCCATACCCCTAAGATAATATACTCTGAGATATTCAATGACGTTGCAGAAAAAGCTGTCTACAGAATTTACACAATCCGACAAAAGTGTCCAACATCACTTTTCAGGTGTCTAATAACCTGGAAAGATGCCTGTAGGGCCAAACAAAATATAGCAGGAGTGTCATCATGAAATGCAAAATCTTGGGCCTGGGTCCCAGACTAATACTACATAACGATAAAATTACAGTAGTATTTAACTGTTTTATTTTTATTATTTTCTTTTTTTTTGTAATATTGCATTGTCATCGACTTTGAACATGTACACCAAATCTGAGCGAAATCTGTTCAGTAGAAGTGGGTCAAACAGACAGACAGACAAACAAACAGACACACAAAAGTCAAGTTAAATAAAAAACGTGTAAAAATAACACTATTCAGGGACAAAAGTAATTCATAAAATAACAAGTTTTATCATAGAAATTCTCTTTCGTATTTTTGAAAACAAAACTTTTTACTCTAATTATGGAAGCAAGAGATTGAACGTCTTATTTTCCTTTTTTGGGTGCATTTCGTTTCATCCTACTTTAGACGAAAGAAACATAAAACCACTTATAGGAAAATACAAAAAGTAACAAATTCGTCTAGAAAAAAAATCCTCATTCCATTGGACGTAAAGCTGCATTAACATTCGTAGAAAAAAAAAAAAAAGTAAAAAATGCGCCGAAGTTTCTTGGGCGCAATCAATTTTCTTTGTACAGCGTACAATGCTGCATGAAACTTTTAGCCGCGACCCATGAAACTCAGCCACGGACAGTGGTGCCCTATGTTGTTGATACCTTTAGCGGTACTAGAAGTACGATTATAGCTAACTTTAACCTTAAATAAAAAAAAAAAAACTACTTAGGCTAGAGGGCTGCAATTTGGTATCGTTGATGATTGGAGGGTGGATGATCAACATACCATTTTGCAGCCCTCTAGCCTCATTAGATTTTAAGATCTGGGGGCGGACAGAAAAAATGAGGACAGACAAAAGTTGTCACAACAGTTTTCTTTTACAGAAAACTAAAAATCATTCTCTATGAAAAGTTGACGGACGGTCGACATCTGTCAGCTTTCAGAAATATATGATCAGGCGAGCCCAAAAATATGCAAAACCCTGGTTGCATTGCAATCCAAAATGTGGTATCATGCCTCCTTTTTGTGTAGCCCGGTTTGACCCTGTTCCTAAACTTTATATTCATCGATTTATTGGACGACTTCCGGAGGGCCCACATAAAATCTCTTATCATGTAGAGTGACGGAAAGATGTTTGCTAACACAGATAGATTCGGAAAGGCTTTTTTTTTTTTTTTTGCATAGATGAATAATGAAACACTATGCGCCTTTTGCATGATAGATTTTCTGTGCTTGTCTGTGTCTTTCCTCTCTTGATTAAACAAATATTGACACATTTCGTGATGACAGATCATCTGAAAATCCTCTTAAAAATATAGGAATGCATTCGAATTCTCTCTTTTTTTTTTAATCACTTCATGTCTTCACTAATTGGTAATGCCCTTTTCTGTTTACTAAACTTGAACTTATTATTATTATTATTATTATATTATTATTATTATTATTATTATTATTATTATTATTATTATTATTATTATTATTATTATTATTATTGTTGTTGTTGTTGTTGTTGTTGTTGTTGTGTTTTTCGTCGACTTCTTGTTCTTGGATGTAAAAGTTTAAACAAGCATATTTATCATTATTATATGGAATAAAATGAATGCAAGCTACTTGCAGAAAAAGAATTTAAACGAAAAATGTCATTGCATTCCTACCTAATTATTCCATTATGCTTCTCTTATAAGCCAGTCTACGTAGAATTCTAAAATACATATCATATTTTAATAGATTCCCAACACGTGCATTACTCTCCCTTCGAAAACCCTTATTCTCTCCCTTTTGTGAGTCTTTTCCTTCTATACAATCTGGCAGAATGCAGCAGCAAATCCTTGCAAAACTGTTATTTTTTTCTTTTATCCAACTCTTTCTCCTCTCGCTTTGAAAATAATCTTGGTAAGGTAACAGTGAATCAACGTTTGCATAACAAAGCTTTTTCTCATAAAATTAATGTTTCTGTGAATATTTCAATGTTGGTGCAGTTTTTTTTTTTTATTATTTCCTTTCCTTTATCTTCATTTTTGATGATGGGATTTCTTACAAATAAGGATGTGTTTACAGGAGATATTTAAAGTAACTAATAAGCAACGAGGGAATTTAATTTAAAACAAACACTATGTCCCTGATATTATAATACTTCAGAAAATCACGAAGGCAATCTGATTGCTCAAATGGATTACTGAGTAAACGAACGTCAGATTCAAGAAAACAACTACCAGTCGTATAAGTAGCTCTCTAAGGACCTGCCCTGACAACTACGTAAACACTAATGGGAATTTAACTATGAATATTAAATTCGACGTTCAGTACCTACCAGCCCATCCTAATTTGAAGGATTCTGTTGCTGCTGTTTATTCTGAACTTTTTCCATCTAATATTCAAGTTGGATGCGTGTTTTAGTGACAAGTGTTTGAATATTGTATGATAAAATGTCTTGCTTGTACTGATTCCAGTGTGCTTGGATACAGTAGCTTCATCATTCGGCATTAATGGAAAGTACGTGGACAAGAAATTAATGATCAGGAGGGAAAGGAGATGATTTCTCTCTCTCTCCTCTCTCTCTCTCCTCTCTCTCTCTCTCTTCTCCTCTCTCTCTCTCTCTCTCTCTCTCTCTCTCTCTCTCTCTCTCTCTTGTGAATATTGGATTACTTTATTCTGATGGAGAGATTGTATGAATGTCATTTTTCACTGGAAAACACACAGACCCTTTATGAAACAAAAGGAAATTAACTACATGCTTTCCAATATTCCTGAAAAGTATTCTAAGAAATTATGAACGCATTAATAACAAACTTCTTGGAGTGTAAAACTTTGATACTTTTCTTTGGCTCTATTCAACAAGAAATATGGTAATTAGGGGAGAGAGTGAAAGAACAGCATGAATATCAAATAGAGAACTGATTAGGAAAAAACAACACGAACTTAACTTAACAGAAGTTTAAAGTTTCTTCTGTTTGCTCGTCTTCTTCAAATGCATCTCATGAATTTCCCAGTCAAAAGGTTAACGGTAACCAAACTTTTGCCTCTTGAGAAATCGAGCATAAGTCTTGCAAAAAGTTTTTTCAGTTTTTCAAAGAGATACATCCGATGGTCTTTTCTAAACTGAGATAGCCTTGCTTCTGAGTGTTGTGTGCAAGTGGTGCGTTTCTCATAGCTCTAAATCCATGAATTCATTTGTCACTGAAAGTCGAATGTTTGTGTATCATCAAATGTAACTCATCATCTTTTATTAGGATATACTTTGTAAGTTTTGTCGTTTGAAGAGATAATTTGTGTATTTACCTAAATATGGTTAATGTTTAGCTAACTTCATTTGCCCTAGAGCAACTTATGTCACATAGTCATCTTGCCTGCGTTTTTATATGCCAGTATATATGAGAATAGCATTCTCATCAAACATGATTATTTTCCTAAAGTGGGGTAACGACGTCATCCACAGCTCCTTCCGTGATCCTCGTTCAGCATAAAGTACTTGTCGCAACTTCTTTAAATAGTTCACTTGTCCCTCATATCTCTTGGCAGATTTCTGCTAAGCACTGGGGAAACAGATTTCCCAACAAGGGTACACAGAAATCCTTTGGCAATGGAGAAACTAGTTTTGTTTATCTCTCTTAAGATGGCTCATGATGTGTTCACAGTATTTAAGAAAATCAAAGGCTTTATAATATTACAAAGACGTAAAAAAATTAAAGAAATATCTTTGCTCGAAATGTTCATCGGTCAATGAGGAGATAATTCATCTTTTTTTTTTTTTCTAAAAGCTTACTTCATCTTTCTGTATTTCCAATTATCTTCTGTAATTTCTTACAAATGAACACAATATTCTTTGGAAGCTTGAATTTCAGGTCAATGGCTCTGCAGGTTTGTTCCGTATGATTAGGGTTTATCTCATGAATAATAATAATAATAATAATAATAATAATAATAATAATAATAATAATAATAATAATAATAATAATAATAATAAGATTCCAGGACATAGATAACGTAGTTTTTTCCGTATTACGACATTTAAAAATAGGAATTTTTGTTGTTACCAGCTGGTATTCTCTCTCTCTCTCTCTCTCTCTCTCTCTCTCTCTCTCTCTCTCTCTCTCTCTCTCTCTCTCTCGTGTTCAACTCTCGAACACGTGGATGAACAAATAAGCTGGTCCCCTAAAACCCAGCAGGCCTTTGTTGAAGTTCTCCGTTGGGGTTGGAGAGAGAGAGAGAGAGAGAGAGAGAGAGAGAGAGAGAGAGAGAACTAAACGTGAACGTTAATTTTTATGTCAAAATATATATAGTCAACACTATGCCCACTGTTGTGGGTCGAAGCTTGAGAGAGAGAGAGAGAGAGAGAGAGAGAGAGAGAGAGAGAGAGAGAGAGAGAGAGAGAGAGAGAGAGAGAGAGAGAGAGAGAGAGAGAGAGATGGTATTCATTGCCCTGTCAAAAGATGTACCTCAAAAGGGAGGCCTCGACGAGGTAATCCTCAATCCACTGTGGTGTAACCATACTTAAGATATCCACATGATTCTCTTTTCGTTTTTCAGATGTTATGTCTCATCTTGATTTCAGGGACTATTTTAAAAAGAACAACATTGGAGATTTGCCAGTTTTCTAAAATAAGGTCAGACTAGGTGACATGTGCATAGCCAAGTTTGCATTTTAACCCCAGAGAAGTTTTATCCTTTTTCTGTGCCTCCTGTGGTGGTTTCGTCCTAACTTTATATAATTTCCGGATTCATTATACTGAGTGCAGGGCTCCACTTTTGTTGAAATATTTATATCTTTTTCAGGGAAGGTGGACCTAAAAGATGTTTGTGTCTCTTAATGTGTTAGGGAAGAATGAAATATTAAGCCTTATTGACATTACAGCTCTCTCTCTCTCTCTCTCCTCTCTCTCTCCTCTCTCTCTCTCTCTTCACTCTCTCTCTCTCTCTCTCTCTCTCTCTCTCTCTCTCTCTCTCATTAAAACACTGGAAAAATTAATTTTTCCTAGGTAAAAAGTGGTTAGTATAGTCATAAGCTTTTGTTTTGACATTACAGCTCTCTCTCTCTCTCTCTCTCTCTCTCTTCTCTCTCTCTCTCTCATTAAAACACTGGAAAAGGTAATTTCTGCTAGGTAAAAAGTGGTTAGTATAGTCATAAGACTTGTTTTCAAGCTGTTTCTAGTGTAGACTAAGCTCTCTCTCTCTCTCTCTCTCTCTCTCTCTCTCTCTCTCTCTCTCTCTCTCTCTCTCTCTCTCTCTCTCTCTCTCTCTCTCTCCTGTATATACCAAAATATTATGGTACACTAAATAAGAATCCTAATTTTTGTTTATATACTGTTCACTAGAATTCATTCTTGCTGTATATGTAAACACTTACACATTATCATTTAAACAAGTGAGGTATACAACTACCCTTCCCAGTTTTATCAGTGGAAGTATTCGATGAATTATAAAATGGAATTTCTGTGGTATTTAAATTGAAATCGTTTGGTAAAAAATCGGATGTTGCATGTAATACAAGCAAATGGCTTAAATGTTTGCGATTGCAGTATCAATTCTGAAATCCTGAAACCTGAAAGTAAGATGGGTTTAGTTTTTCGTTCTCATAAATTTGCCAAGGAGTTGTAAACAAAAATAATTGATTATATGAGAGAAAAAGAGAACAAATGGAAGAGAGAGAGAGAGAGAGAGAGAGAGAGAGAGAGTGAGAGAGAGAGAGAGAGAGAGAGAGAGAGAGAGAGAGAGAGAGAGAGAGAGAGAGAGAGAGAGAGGGTAGTAGTTTTCAAAAGCTGATGATATTTGTGTGCTCCAAAGTTAAATGCCTCACTTCTGGATGCAATAAGAAATTGAGTGAATTTTAAAAGCAAATCCTAAATCAACAAAATAATGGATAATGAAAACTAAATAATGAGAATGAGGAGGAAGGACAGGATGAGATGAATAAGTATATGTATGAATTGTTTAACACAGAGCAAAATATTTTGATATTATCAGAAAATGTAGATTACATTTTCCTCCTTTAGCTAAATGCTTCAAAGTCATCAAGACAGTAATGTGATGATGATCAGATAAAGTAGAAGAGCTGCTTGTAAATTTTTATGAGTATTAAAAATCATCTTAATTATGCTTATCTGCATAATAATAATCATACTTTGTCACTCCAAGAAAAATTTTAAAAATATAATTTTGCAGTTGCATCAGAAATGAAAATTTCCAAAAAGAGACCATTTGTAATATAAAAAAGAAAATTTCTGATAATATGAACGCTGTGCCCTATGAAGAAAAGCTCATGAAAGTTAATAAAAATGCATAAATATGGTCCCATACTAATACTTAATGTTAGGGGAAAGGCCAATAGATTAACTCGACTTAGGTTCGAATTTGCAATTACTTTCTTTTTTTTTTTGGAGGGGGGGGGGGGGGCAATTGCCCATGGGGTGTTGAGTATTAAGGGACCGCTTGTATCTTTATTAACCTATGCTGATTGCATAAAAATCATATTTTTTTACCCTGAGATTTTTTTTTAGGTATATAAATACAACCTTGAATTTTCCAGTTGTGTGTTTGAATGGAATACTCAAATTTCAGTCTAATTTGCTGGCTGCTATTGCTTCTAAACCAATTGCCTTGCCCTGATAAGTTCTGTGGAGGGTAGGGTTTCACCTGTTAATATATTGACAAGTTGGTTCCCTGTATGCGGGTTAGATTGAAAATGGGACGGATGAGATCAACCAACACCTTTTCTTTCATTGTTAATACCAAATCTAGATCTTTCCTTGCTTACCTTTTCATGGTGATCAGACTGTGCAGCATCAGTTCGTGCCATTACATTTAACTTTTCTGACATAGCAGTCATGAATGGCAACGTCTAGTTATACTTCTCACGAGTGCATTCAGCCTCTTTTAGTCCTCTGAAGTGTTGTTTTGCATTCTTTATTATACTGTAGGTCTGCTCCAGTGCTAAGCCAGTCCAAACTCCATTCAACATTCCTTTAGTTTTATGTACTGTGAAATTCCCTAACTTGAATTCTTTACATAATTCTGAGAAATGCTCTGGTAGTTTGTATATCTCATCCAGATAGATTGGCAGGCAGGACATATTTAGTATGACCAGATGATTATTGTATAGGGTAATATGTTCTCAGTCTCTTGTAAGTGTCCTTCCCAATATCCACTCCTCTCTACAATGATGTAACTTTTGAGAATCAGCACCATCTCAATATCCATAATCCATAGTTGGGCCGTTGTCCCCAGAGTTTTCTGAAAATCATTTCTATGATATTCAACACAGGATAGTTCAGAAATTACTCTCCCTGCTTTTGTTTTCTACTGGAGAATCTTGGGCTTGACAGGCTCCTCCAAGTGTCTCAAGGAGTGATGGTAGATTAGACAGTTTCTCAGATTCATTTCTAAAAGGATAGCCACTTCTCAAACTACTCCTACATCAGCATGAAAAAGGCTTCACAGACCCACGAGTGATACCGAACAATTCTGCAGTAGTCTCTACCAGCAATTATTTTATTAGCCGTGCCTCTTCCACATATATCAGATAACACAAGTAGGTCTTTTATTCCACTCTCCTTCATGAAGAAGCCTATAGTACCCAGGAAGTTCTGCGTTACATGAAATCCTCCTAATCTTACTACTGTACCATTGTACTTCATGGAACTACTGGAGTTCAGTGAACTAATCCTTTTAAACTAGGCCTGTCTCTATCAGACAATTTACCAGTGTAACATTCTCTGTATAGTCTGGGACAAAGACCTCATAAATGGGGCGATATAAGGGGTTTGAAATGACTCATATGCTCCATTTTGTTTGATCTTACAGGTATCTTTGGTAGTTTGCTGGACACCTGAAAAATGATGTTGGGCACTTTTTTTCCGGATTCTAGTGAGAAAATTCCTGGGATGACCACAAAAATATTTTGTAAAAGTTGTCTTGTCATAATTTAGAGTCATTTTAAGTGGTTATATTGATAGTCCTATTGTTAGAAGCATCATAGGGTCACTTGATTTGAATAAAACAAAATTGCTAAATTTTCTCTTTATAGTGACCTTTTGACCTCCTGTGGCGCCACCTGTCAATTAATCAACAGGTAACGTATATCGTTCTAGAGAGGAGTATATAAGCTTTCAAATGGTGGGTCTTTTGTCAAAACTGAGCTTGTGAGTCAGGAGTTACACTAATTTTTTTTGCCATACCCCTAAGATAATATACTCTGAGATATTCAATGACGTTGCAGAAAAAGCTGTCTACAGAATTTACACAATCCGACAAAAGTGTCCAACATCACTTTTCAGGTGTCTAATAACCTGGAAAGATGCCTGTAGGGCCAAACAAAATATAGCAGGAGTGTCATCTGAAATGCAAAATCTTGGGCCTGGGTCCCAGACTAATACTACATAACGATTAAAATTACAGTAGTATTTACTGTTTTATTTTTATTATTTTCTTTTTTTTTTTAATATTGCATTGTCATCGACTTTGAACATGTACACCAAATCTGAGCGAAATCTGTTCAGTAGAAGTGGGTCAAACAGACAGGACAGACAAAACAAACAGACACACAAAAGTCAAGTTAAATAAAAACGTGTAAAAATAACACTATTCAGGGACAAAAAGTAATTCATAAAATAACAAGTTTTATAATAGAAATTTTCTTTCGTATTTTTGAAAACAAAACTTTTTACTCTAATTATGGAAGCAAGAGATTGAACGTCTTATTTTCCTTTTTGGGTGCATTTCGTTTCATCCTACTTTAGACGAAAGAAACATAAAACCACTTATAGGAAAACACAAAAAGTAACAAATTCGTCTAGAAAAAAAATCCTCATTCCATTGGACGTAAAGCTGCATTAACATTCGTAGAAAAAAAAAAAAAGTAAAAAAATGCGCCGAAGTTTCTTGGGCGCAATCGATTTTCTTTGTACAGCGTACAACGTACAATGCTGCATGAAACTTTTAGCCGCGACCCATGAAACTCAGCCACGGTCCGGTGGTGGCCTATGTTGTTGATACCTTTAGCGGTACTAGAAGTACGGTTATAGCTAACTTTAACCTTAAATAAAAAAAAAAAAACTACTGAGGCTAGAGGGCTGCAATTTGGTATCGTTCATGATTGGAAGGTGGATGATCAACATACCATTTTGCAGCCCTCTAGCCTCATTAGATTTTAAGATCTGGGGGCGGACAGAAAAAATGAGGACAGACAAAGTTGTCACAACAGTTTTCTTTTACAGAAAACTAAAAATCATTCTCTATGAAAAGTTGACGGACGGTCGACATCTGTCAGCTTTCAGAAATATATGATCAGGCGAGCCCAAAAATATGCAAAACCCTGGTTGCATTGCAATCCAAAATGTGGTATCATGCCTCCTTTTTGTGTAGCCCGGTTTGACCCTGTTCCTAAACTTTATATTCATCGGATTTATTGGACGACTTCCGGAGGGCCGAGACCCTCCACTCTTTTCCGAATATGCACATAAAATCTCTTATCATGTAGAGTGACGGGAAAGATGTTTGCCAACACAGATAGATTCGGAAAGGCTTTTTTTTTTTTTTTTTGCATAGATGAATAATGAAACACTATGCGCCTTTTGCATGATAGATTTTCTGTGCTTGTCTGTGTCTTTCCTCTCTTGATTAAACAAATATTGACACATTTCGTGATGACAGATCATCTGAAAATCCTCTTAAAAATATAGGAATGCATTCGAATTCTCTCTTTTTTTTTTAATCACTTCATGTCTTCACTAATTGGTAATGCCCTTTTCTGTTTACTAAACTTGAACTTATTATTATTATTATTATTATTATTATTATTATTATTATTATTATTATTATTATTATTATTATTATTGTTGTTGTTGTTGTTGTTGTGTTTTTCGTCGACTTCTTGTTCTTGGATGTAAAAGTTTAAACAAGCATACCTATCATTATTATATGGAATAAAATGAATGCAAGCTACTTGCAGAAAAAGAATTTAAACGAAAAATGTCATTGCATTCCTACCTAATTATTCCATTATGCTTCTCTTATAAGCCAGTCTACGTAGAATTCTAAATACATATCATATTTTAATAGATTCCCAACACGTGCATTACTCTCCCTTCGAAAACCCTTATTCTCTCCCTTTTCTGAGTCTTTTCCTTCTATACAATCTGGCGAATGCAGCAGCAAATCCTTGCAAACTGTTATTTTTTTCTTTATCCAACTCTTTCTCCTCTCGCTTTGAAAATAATCTTGGTAAGGTAACAGTGAATCAACGTTGCATAACAAAGCTTTTTCTCATAAAATTAATGTTTCTGTGAATATTTCATGTTGGTGCAGTTTTTTTTTTTATTATTTCCTTTCCTTTATCTTCATTTTTGATGATGGGATTTCTTACAAATAAGGATGTGTTTACAGGAGATATTTAAAGTAACTAATAAGCAACGAGGGAATTTAATTTAAAACAAACACTATGTCCCTGATATTATAATACTTCAGAAAATCACGAAGGCAATCAGATTGCTCAAATGGATTACTGAGTAAACGAACGTCAGATTCAAGAAAACAACTACCAGTCGAACGTCAGATTCAAGAAAACAACTACCAGTCGTATAAGTAGCTCTCTAAGGACCTGCGCTGACAACTACGTAAACACTAATGGGAATTTAACTATGAATATTAAATTCGACGTTCAGTACCTACCAGCCCATCCTAATTTGAAGGATTCTGTTGCTGCTGTTTATTCTGAACCTTTTTCCATCTAATATTCAAGTTGGATGGGTGTTTAGTGACAAGTGTTTGAATATTGTATGATAAAATGTCTTGCTTGTACTGATTCCAGTGTGCTTGGATACAGTAGCTTCATCATTCGGCATTAATGGAAAGTACGTGGACAAGAAATAAATGATCAGGAGGGAAAGGAGATGATTTCTCTCTCTCTCTCTCTCTCTCTCTCTCTCTCTCTCTCTCTCTCTCTCTCTCTCTCTCTCTCTCTCTCTCTCTCTCTCTCTCTCTTGTGAATATTGGATTACTTTATTCTGATGGAGAGATTGTATGAATGTCATTTTTCACTGGAAAACACACAGACCCTTTATGAAACAAAAGGAAATTAACTACATGCTTTCCAATATTCCTGAAAAGTATTCTAAGAAATTATGAACGCATTGATAACAAACTTCTTGGAATGTAAAACTTTGATACTTTTCTTTGGCTCTATTCAACAAGAAATATGGTAATTAGGGGAGAGAGTGAAAGAACAGCATGAATATCAAATAGAGAACTGATTAGGAAAAAACAACACGAACTTAACTTAACAGAAGTTTAAAGTTTCTTCTGTTTGCTCGTCTTCTTCAAATGCATCTCATGAATTTCCCAGTCAAAAGTTAACGGTAACCAAACTTTTGCCTCTTGAGAAATCGAGCATAAGTCTTGCAAAAAGTTTTTTCAGTTTTTCAAAGAGATACATCCGATGGTCTTTTCTAAACTGAGATAGCCTTCCTTCTGAGTGTGTGTGCAAGTGGTGCGTTTCTCATAGCTCTAAATCCATGAATTCATTTGTCACTGAAAGTCGAATGTTTATGTATCATCAAATGTAACTCATCATCTTTTATTAGGATATACTTTGTAAGTTTTGTCGTTTGAAGCGATAATTTGTGTATTTATCTAAATATGGTTAAAGTTTAGCTAATTTCATTTGCCCTAGAGCAACTTATGTCACATAGTCATCTTGCCTGCGTTTTATATGCCAGTATATTTGAGAATAACATTCTCATCAAATATGATTATTTTCCTAAAGTGGGTAACGACGTCATCCACAGCTCCTTCCGTGATCCTCGTTCAGCATTAAGTACTTGTCGCAACTTCTTTAAATAGTTCACTTGTCCTCATATCTCTTGGCAGATTTCTGCTAAGCACTGGGGAAACAGATTTCCCAACAAGGGTACACAGAAATCCTTTGGCAATGGAGAAACTAGTTTTGTTATCTCTCTTAAGATGGTTCATGATGTGTTCACAGTATTTAAGAAACTCAAAGGCTTTATAATATTACAAAGACGTAAAAAAATTAAAGAAATATCTTTGCTCGAAATGTTCATCGGTCAATGAGGAGATCATTAATCTTTTTTTTTTTTTCTAAAAGCTTACTTCATCTTTCTGTATTTCCAATTATCTTCTGTAATTTCTTACAAATGAACACAATATTCTTTGGAAGCTTGAATTTCAGGTCAATGGCTCTGCAGGTTTGTTCCCGTATGATTAGGGTTTATCTCATGAATAATAATAATAATAATAATAATAATAATAATAATAATAATAATAATAATAATAATAATAATAATAATAATAATAATAATAAGATTCCAGTACATAGATAACGTAGTTTTTTCCGTATTACGACATTTAAAAATAGGAATTTTTTGTTGTTACCAGCTGGTATTCTCTCTCTCTCTCTCTCTCTCTCTCTCTCTCTTTCTCTCTCTCTCTCTCTCTCTCTCTCTCTCTCTCTCTCGTGTTCAACTCTCGAACACGTGGATGAACAAATAAGCTGGTCCCTAAAACCCAGCGGGCCTTTGTTGAAGTTCTCCGTTGGGGTTGGAGACAGAGAGAGAGAGAGAGAGAGAGAGAGAGAGAGAGAGAGAGAGAGAGAGAGAGAGAGAGAGAGAACTAAACGTGAACGTTCATTTTTATGTCAAAATATATATAGTCAACTCTATGCCCACTGTTGTGGGTCGAAGCTTGAGAGAGAGAGAGAGAGAGAGAGAGAGAGAGAGAGAGAGAGAGAGAGAGAGAGAGAGAGAGAGAGAGATAGTATTCATTGCTCTGTCAAAAGATGTACCTCAAAAGGGAGGCCTCGACGAGGTAATCCTCAATCCACTGTGGTGTAACCATACTTAAGATATCCATATGATTCTCTTTCCGTTTTTCAGATGTTATGTCTCATCCTGATTTCAGGGAGTATTTTAAAAAGAACAGCATTGGAGACTTGTCAGTTTTCTAAAATAAGGTCAGACTAGGTGACATGTGCATAGCCAAGTTTGCATTTTAACCCAGAGAAGTTTTATAATTTTTCTGTGCCTCCTGTGGTGGTTTCGTCCTAACTTTATATATTTTCCGGATTCATTATACTGAGTGCAGGGCTCCACTTTTGTTGAAATAATTATATCTTTTTCAGGGAAGGTGGACCTAAAAGATGTTTGTGTCTCTTGATATGTTAGGGAAGAATGAAATATTAAACCTTTTTGACATTACAGCTCTCTCTCTCTCTCTCTCTCTCTCTCTCTCTCTCTCTCTCTCTCTCTCTCTCTCTCTCTCTCTCTCATTAAAACACTGGAAAAATTAATTTTTCCTAGGTAAAAAGTGGTTAGTATAGTCATAAGCTTTTGTTTTGACATTACAGCTCTTTCTCTCTCTCTCTCTCTCTCTCTCTCTCTCTCTCTCTCTCTCTCTCTCTCTCTCTCTCTCTCTCTCATTAAATCAGTGGGAAAAGTAATTTCTGCTAGGTAAAAAGTGGTTAGTATAGTCATAAGACTTGTTTTCAAACTGTTTCGAGTGTAGACTAAGCTCTCTCTCTCTCTCTCTCTCTCTCTCTCTCTCTCTCTCTCTCTCTCTCTCTCTCTCTCCCCTGTATATAACAAAATATTATGGTACAATAAATGAGAATCCTAATTTATGTTTATATACTGTTCACTAGATTTCATTCCTGCTGTACATGTAAACACTTACAGACTATCATTTGAACAAGTGAGGTATACAACT
The DNA here is from genome assembly GCA_039081455.1 of Macrobrachium rosenbergii. Lineage (NCBI taxonomy): Eukaryota > Metazoa > Arthropoda > Malacostraca > Decapoda > Palaemonidae > Macrobrachium > Macrobrachium rosenbergii. Next base: position 5,224,329 of record JANJGK010000050.1, read on the forward strand.
ACCCTTCCCTAGTTTTATCAGTGGAAGTATTCGGTGAATTATAAAATGGAATTTCTGTGGTATTTAAATTGAAATCGTTTGGTAAAAAATCGGAAGTTGCATGTAATACAAGCAAATGGCTTAAATGTTTGCGATTGTAGTATCAATTCTGAAATCCTGAAACCTGTAATAGTACACTGTATTCGAAAATAAGATGGGTTTAGTTTTTCGTTCTCATAAATTTGCCTAGGAGTTGTAAACAGAAAAAATGGATTTTATGAGAGGAAAAGAGAACAAATGGAAGAGAGAGAGAGAGAGAGAGAGAGAGAGAGAGAGAGAGAGAGAGAGAGAGAGAGAGAGAGAGAGAGAGAGAGAGAGAGAGAGAGACTATTAGTTTTCAAAAGCTGATGCTATTTATGTGCCCCAAAGTTAAATGCCTCATTTCTGGGTACAATAAGAAATTGAGTGAATTTTAAAAGCAAATCCTAAATCAACAAAATAATGGATAATGAAAACTAAATAATGAGAATGAGGAGGAAGGACAGGAAGAGATGAATAAATATATGTTTGAATTGTTTAACACAGAGCAAAATATTTTGATATTATTAGAAAATGTAGATCACATTTTCCTCCTGTGGCTAAATGGTTCAAAGTCATCAAGACAG
>JANJGK010000050.1:5229972-5234972 GCA_039081455.1 Macrobrachium rosenbergii
AATAAGATAGAAATCATCAACACACAATCACGTGTGGAACAGAAATAAATTTCTGACTCACGTCGGGATCGAACCTAGGTCTCTCAGGTGGAAAGCAAGGGCGTTACCCGCTGGGCCATACAAGTCAAAAGAAGTTGGAACCTGAGAGCAACTGCACCCAAGGAATTACCTGGGCAAGCTAACTGCTTGCATACCAGCGAGTTTTCCCCAACTTCCCGACTCAGCAATGACCCAATAGACAACATTTTATTCGAATTATCCCTTCTGAGTGAATAAGATAGAAATCATCAACACACAATCACGTGTGGAACAGAAATAAATTTCTGACTCACGTCGGGATCGAACCCAGGTCTCTCAGGTGGAAAGCAAGGGCGTTACCCACTGGGCCATACAAGTCAAAAGAAGTTGGAACCTGAGAGCAACTGCACCCAAGGAATTACCTGGGCAAGCTAACTGCTTGCATACCAGCGAGTTTTCCCCAACTTGCCCAGGTAATTCCTTGGGTGCAGTTGCTCTCAGGTTCCAACTTCTTTTGACTTGTATGGCCCAGTGGGTAACGCCCTTGCTTTCCACCTGAGAGACCTGGGTTCGATCCCAACGTGAGTCAGAAATTTATTTCTGTTCCACACGTGATTGTGTGTTGATGATTTCTATCTTATTCACTCAGAAGGGATAATTCGAATGAAATGTTGTCTATTGGGTCATTGCTTAGTCGGGAAGTTGGGGAAAACTCGCTGGTATGCAAGCAGTTAGCTTGCCCAAGTAATTCCTTGGGTGCAGTTGCTCTCAGGTTCCAACTTCTTTTGACTTGTATGGCCCAGTGGGTAACGCCCTTGCTTTCCACCTGAGAGACCTGGGTTCGATCCCGACGTGAGTCAGAAATTTATTTCTGTTCCACACGTGATTGTGTGTTGATGATTTCTATCTTATTCACTCAGAAGGGATAATTCGAATGAAATGTTGTCTATTGGGTCATTGCTGAGTCGGGAAGTTGGGGAAAACTCGCTGGTATGCAAGCAGTTAGCTTGCCCAGGTAATTCCTTGGGTGCAGTTGCTCTCAGGTTCCAACTTCTTTTGACTTGTATGGCCCAGTGGGTAACGCCCTTGCTTTCCACCTGAGAGACCTGGGTTCGATCCCAACGTGAGTCAGAAATTTATTTCTGTTCCACACGTGATTGTGTGTTGATGATTTCTATCTTATTCACTCAGAAGGGATAATTCGAATGAAATGTTGTCTATTGGGTCATTGCTGAGTCGGGAAGTTGGGGAAAACTCGCTGGTATGCAAGCAGTTAGCTTGCCCAGGTAATTCCTTGGGTGCAGTTGCTCTCAGGTTCCAACTTCTTTTGACTTGTATGGCCCAGTGGGTAACGCCCTTGCTTTCCACCTGAGAGACCTGGGTTCGATCCCGACGTGAGTCAGAAATTTATTTCTGTTCCACACGTGATTGTGTGTTGATGATTTCTATCTTATTCACTCAGAAGGGATAATTCGAATGAAATGTTGTCTATTGGGTCATTGCTGAGTCGGGAAGTTGGGGAAAACTCGCTGGTATGCAAGCAGTTAGCTTGCCCAGGTAATTCCTTGGGTGCAGTTGCTCTCAGGTTCCAACTTCTTTTGACTTGTATGGCCCAGTGGGTAACGCCCTTGCTTTCCACCTGAGAGACCTGGGTTCGATCCCGACGTGAGTCAGAAATTTATTTCTGTTCCACACGTGATTGTGTGTTGATGATTTCTATCTTATTCTCTCAGAAGGGATAATTCGAATGAAATGTTGCCTATTGGGTCATTGCTGAGTCGGGAAGTTGGGGAAAACTCGCTGGTATGCAAGCAGTTAGCTTGCCCAGGTAATTCCTTGGGTGCAGTTGCTCTCAGGTTCCAACTTCTTTTAGACTTGTATGGCCCAGTGGGTAGCGCCCTTGCTTTCCACCTGAGAGACCTGGGTTCGATCCCGACGTGAGTCAGAAATTTATTTCTGTTCCACACGTGATTGTGTGTTGATGATTTCTATCTTATTCACTCAGAAGGGATAATTCGAATGAAATGTTGTCTATTGGGTCATTGCTGAGTCGGGAAGTTGGGGAAAACTCGCTGGTATGCAAGCAGTTAGCTTGCCCAGGTAATTCCTTGGGTGCAGTTGCTCTCAGGTTCCAACTTCTTTTAGACTTGTATGGCCCAGTGGGTAGCGCCCTTGCTTTCCACCTGAGAGACCTGGGTTCGATCCCGACGTGAGTCAGAAATTTATTTCTGTTCCACACGTGATTGTGTGTTGATGATTTCTATCTTATTCACTCAGAAGGGATAATTCGAATGAAATGTTGTCTATTGGGTCATTGCTGAGTCGGGAAGTTGGGGAAAACTCGCTGGTATGCAAGCAGTTAGCTTGCCCAGGTAATTCCTTGGGTGCAGTTGCTCTCAGGTTCCAACTTCTTTTAGACTTGTATGGCCCAGTGGGTAGCGCCCTTGCTTTCCACCTGAGAGACCTGGGTTCGATCCCGACGTGAGTCAGAAATTTATTTCTGTTCCACACGTGATTGTGTGTTGATGATTTCTATCTTATTCACTCAGAAGGGATAATTCGAATGAAATGTTGTCTATTGGGTCATTGCTGAGTCGGGAAGTTGGGGAAAACTCGCTGGTATGCAAGCAGTTAGCTTGCCCAGGTAATTCCTTGGGTGCAGTTGCTCTCAGGTTCCAACTTCTTTTAGACTTGTATGGCCCAGTGGGTAGCGCCCTTGCTTTCCACCTGAGAGACCTGGGTTCGATCCCGACGTGAGTCAGAAATTTATTTCTGTTCCACACGTGATTGTGTGTTGATGATTTCTATCTTATTCACTCAGAAGGGATAATTCGAATGAAATGTTGTCTATTGGGTCATTGCTGAGTCGGGAAGTTGGGGAAAACTCGCTGGTATGCAAGCAGTTAGCTTGCCCAGGTAATTCCTTGGGTGCAGTTGCTCTCAGGTTCCAACTTCTTTTAGACTTGTATGGCCCAGTGGGTAGCGCCCTTGCTTTCCACCTGAGAGACCTGGGTTCGATCCCGACGTGATTCAGAAATTTATTTCTGTTCCACACGTGATTGTGTGTTGATGATTTCTATCTTATTCACTCAGAAGGGATAATTCGAATGAAATGTTGTCTATTGGGTCATTGCTGAGTCGGGAAGTTGGGGAAAACTCGCTGGTATGCAAGCAGTTAGCTTGCCCAGGTAATTCCTTGGGTGCAGTTGCTCTCAGGTTCCAACTTCTTTTAGACTTGTATGGCCCAGTGGGTAGTGCCCTTGCTTTCCACCTGAGAGACCTGGGTTCGATCCCGACGTGAGTCAGAAATTTATTTCTGTTCCACACGTGATTGTGTGTTGATGATTTCTATCTTATTCACTCAGAAGGGATAATTCGAATGAAATGTTGTCTATTGGGTCATTGCTGAGTCGGGAAGTTGGGGAAAACTCGCTGGTATGCAAGCAGTTAGCTTGCCCAGGTAATTCCTTGGGTGCAGTTGCTCTCAGGTTCCAACTTCTTTTAGACTTGTATGGCCCAGTGGGTAGCGCCCTTGCTTTCCACCTGAGAGACCTGGGTTCGATCCCGACGTGAGTCAGAAATTTATTTCTGTTCCACACGTGATTGTGTGTTGATGATTTCTATCTTATTCACTCAGAAGGGATAATTCGAATGAAATGTTGTCTATTGGGTCATTGTTGAGTCGGGAAGTTGGGGAAAACTCGCTGGTATGCAAGCAGTTAGCTTACCCAGGTAATTCCTTGGGTGCAGTTGCTCTCAGGTTCCAACTTCTTTTAGACTTGTATGGCCCAGTGGGTAGCGCCCTTGCTTTCCACCTGAGAGACCTGGGTTCGATCCCGACGTGAGTCAGAAATTTATTTCTGTTCCACACGTGATTGTGTGTTGATGATTTCTATATATATATATATATATGTGTGTGTGTGTGTGTGTGTGTGTGTGTGTGTGTGTGTGTGTGTGTAGTGCGCGCGTGTATGTTTGTACGTACTGAGTCAGACAGACAGTGAGTGAAATGGAGATAAAGTGATATTAATTAACGTCTGATAACCGGAAATGCACTGAATGCTAAAACCTTTTACATTATGTTCTTTTCAACGTTGCGTTTATCTCTGATTCAACTCCATTTGTGATCCATTCATATACAAATTTCTCCTCACTCAGGGATTGTATTAAATTAAGAATAGGAAGTATTGCGCCATTAAACATCGTTATGAATATTGATATTATTTTATCTAAATCTGACGTGGTAGATACATTGATGAAATTTGATTTGCCTTAATAGAAAATCATCAAGATCCGTCAAGTCAAATAATAAAAAGGCATCTCTTCACACCACACATCGATGATCTTTGTTCTGTGCGAATCCAGTAAATAGAAACCTTTTAGTCAAACCTCATATAACCTTGATAAATTGCTGACTAAAGGGAGCTGCAGATCGTGACAGGAGAGAGAAAGCTGTGGCAATAAGATGTCCCTCTGATAAGGAATCTTGAAATGATGGTGAGCATCACCCAAGGCTATTAGTCTCCATCGTCCTTACAATAAGACCAATTAAAACGCTCCACACAGTTAATTAATAATCAGACAGCTAACCAGCAATTATGAAGGTATATTATATATTCTCGTCTTGTACGCTGCATTGAACTCGGGAATATATCTGTTGTGATATATCAAAGACTCCTGAAGAGGAATGGATTAATATCCTCCAGGCAGAAGACTTAATAAGCGAGGTGTATCTTACATTTATCCCCTGTGTAGAATTGTCACGTTATGGCTGCAATATTATTTGTTATATAATAATAATAATAATAATAATAATAATAATAATAATAATAATAATAATAATAATAATAATAATAATAATACTAATAAAACGGATCTAAACTAGAACATCATTTAGATATTCCTAACAAAGCCGCTGTCAGACAACTTGAGTAATTCCCAGAGGGAGGATACATTCTAACTGAATACTTGTGGCATGTACC